>JAEQML010070777.1:0-16560 GCA_016904865.1 Pissodes strobi | reverse complement strand
AATCAACATCTTCGCACACACACCGCTCGTCGAGCGCCATAGGATCTACCTTTAGTGTGTGTGCCACTGCCATAAAAAAAAATGAATCAGTTCACAAGACAGCTTCCGTAGCACCTGAGGGTCTGTCTGATTATATGTCCCCTTTTGGGCTGTCACTCCGCATGTTGTTTAAAGAATGACGTCACAAATTTTTGCATAATAACAGACGTTTGACTATGTTCCTTATTTAGATGACGACATTATTATTCCTTCAAATACTATACAAAAAGTCTCAATCTAACCGCGCTAGAGAGAGTCACGGGTCCACGGTTCTCCGTAATCTACGGGCTGTAACGCGATTTCCGAATCATCTAATCCTTTGGAATTGTCGTATTATAATAGTAGTAAAGGGCTACAAGAATTTGCCTTGGTGATCCACATAGGTAAAAATTCATCGAGTTTGTAAAGTTTTCCTGGATTTCGGGGGGTGCGCCGAATTAAATGTATTGTTAATGCGTATTAGATAAGACTAACTGCAACGTAATGTCTGACGACGCCTCACAGATTAGTGCCTTCACGGTAAATACGTCCGTCTCGGAAACTGAAGAACGTCCCAGAGAGAGAGAGTGACAAGCTTCTGTGCTACGCGAATTGAGTATTTGGGCAAGAAATTCCTCGGAAATAAGAACAAATGCAAGAGATGTGGTACGTACCTCGAGGCTATAGGAAAGCTTCATAATTGGACTGACAATACATGCATTTATGATATCAACAGAGCGACCGAACACCTGGAAGGACATGTGCGTATCCACCCTAAGAAGAAAATGGAAGTACAATCGAAAATTGACATGGGAAGGAGAAAGGAGAACTAATAAAAGGAAGACGCCGCGTCGCGGTAATATAGCCCGCATTCAGCTGACGCAACAACTAAGAAAAACGATATCCGTGGCCTGCACGTGACCTAGTGACTGTGACCTTCAAGCAACCGGTGGGCACTCTCATAACCAGATAACCAGAAGCACAAATCCGGCCCCGAATTGAGTAAGGGACGGATTGCCTCAGAGTCAGAAATGGGTATAGTGAAAATTCAGGAAAGCAGTAGCCGGGGGCCTCACAGGGCAGACACACATTCAAAGAATTTAGAGAACCGGTAAAAAAGGTCTTTAAAGTTCCCTATAAAATCCTACACTTTAAGAAAAATGTAACCGAGGTTAAGCTTGACTTCGGTGCACCAACAACTATACCGACAAAAACTTGATTTGAAGTTCTATCGGATCTAGAAGATGACGCAACGCGCAGAACATCAACGTCCAACCGCAGCGAAAGTGCAAGTAAAGGCATTAGTCAAAGAAGTGAAACGCTGGAAAAGAAAAAGCCGCAAGCAAACATTAGAACCAAACCGAACCCGATTGTCCCTCAGCCACGACGAGAGAGGCAGCCCCCAACGCCAGAAAGAAATCACAGTCCTTCACAAAGATGCAACCGGGGGAGACATTGAAAATGCCGAAGCAGAATGCAACGCTTACTAAATTTGAGATCTGAGAAAACTCATAATTTTGTGGAAATATAATAGATGATAGAAGTTTGGGTGAGATTAGGTTAGCGTAAGCTTACTTTTCCAAAATATACCAAATAAATGCATATTACTTCAAGTTTCGTTCTTTTTTATAACTTACAATGTTATACGTGTGGTTGAGAAAGCAAAAGATCATTTGCATTCGATTCGTCTGACATCTTCGATCTAATGATATGAGACACGACTAGTCTGTAGTGAGAAACTAAAAGTCATCCTCACTCACCCTTAACACAATCTAATGTAAAAAATGACTTTTAGCAGATTACGTAAGTTTAGTTTACCAAAATATACCACATAAATGCATATTACTTCAAGTTTCGATCGTTTTGACAGTTTATAACATTAGTGGTGGTTGTGAAAACTGCATTCGATCCGTCTCTCAAGCCGCGATCTAACGCAGTTAGTTTCACTTGGTATCAACTTATTTTAGTCATTTGAGTCGGTTTCAATAGATTTAGTTAGTCGTCCAATCAACTTTCGGTTAATTTCAATTAGTCTCAACTTATTTTACTTATTTAAGCCGGTTCCGATTCACTATAATCAATTTTAACATATTTGTTTAGATTTGGTTAATCGTCCAATCACCTTTCGGTTAGCTTCACTTAGTCTCAACTTATTTTAGTCATCTGAACCGGTTCCGAAGCGTTATAATTAATTTTAATAGATTTGTTTAATTTTGGTTAGTCGTGAAATCAAGTTTTGGTTAGCTTCACTTAAACTCAAAAGAGAGAGAGAGAGAGAGAGAGAGAGAGGGAGAGAGAGAGAGAGAGAGACTTATTTTAGTCATTCGAACCGGTTATGATACGTTATAATCAATTTCAATAGATTTGGTCAGTCTTGGTTAATCGTCGAATCAACTTTCGGGTAGTTTCACTTAGTCTTAACTTATTTTAGTCATTTGAGTCAGTTGCGATACGTTATAATCAATTTTAATAAATTTGGTTAGTATTGGATAATCGTCGAATCAACTTCCAGTTAGTTTCACTTAGTCTCAATATTTTATTTATTTAAGCTGGCTCCGATACGTTATAATCAGTTTTAATAGATATGGTTAGTTTCGGTTAATCGTCTAATCAATTTTCGGTTAGTTTCACTTAGTCTCAACTTATTTTAGTTATATAACGTATAATCTATTTTAATAAATAGAGTAGTATTGGATAATCGTCAAATCAACTTGTTAGTTTCACTTAGTCTCAACTTATTTTATTTATTTGAGCCGGCTCCGATACGTATTAATCAATTTTAATAGATTTGGTTAGTTTTGGTTAATCGTCTAATCAACTTTCGGTTAGTTTAACTTAGTCTCAACTTATTTTGGTTATTTGCATGGTTCCGATACGTTATAAACAATTTTAATAGATTTGGTTAGTTCTGGTTAGTCGTCTAATCAACTTTCGATTAGTTTCACTTAGTCTCAACTTATTTTACTTATTTGAACAGGTTCTGATACGTTATAATAAATTTTAATAGATTTGGTTAGTTTTGGTTAATCGTCTAATCAACTTTCGGTTATTTTAACTTAGTCTCAACTTATTTTAGTTATTTGAGATGGTTCCGATACGTTATAAACAATTTTAATAGATTTTGTTAGTTCTGGTTAGTCGTCTAATCAACTTTCGGTTAGTTTCATTTAGTCTCAACGTATTTTGGTCATTTGAGTCGGTTCTGACACGTTATGATTAAGCTTAATAAATTTGGTTAGTTTTGATTAGTCGTCTAATCAATTTCCGGTTAATTTCACTTAGTCTCTACTTATTTTAGTATTTTCAGTCGGTTTCGATCCGTTATAATCAATTTTAATAGATTTGGTTGGTTTGGGTTAGTCGTCTAATCAACTTTTGGTTGGTTTTACTTAGTTTCAACTTATTTCACTTATTTGAGCTGGTTCTGATACGTTATAATCAATTTTAATAGATCTGGTTAATTTTGGTTAGTCGTCTAATCAACTTGCGGTTAGTTTCCCCTTCCTAGATCTGTGGTTAGTTTCACTTAGTCTCAACCTATTTTAGTGATTTGGGTCGATTCCGATACGTCATAATCAAGTTTAGTAAATTTGATTAGTTTTGGTTAGTTGTCTAATCAACTTCCGGTTAGTTTCACTTAGTATCAAGTTATTTTACTTACATGAGCCGGTTCCGATACGTTAAAATGAGTTTGAATAGAATTAGTTAGTTTCGGTTAGTCGTCTATTCAACTTTCGGTTAGTTTCACTTAGTCTCAACTTATTTTAGTCATTTGAACTGGTTCCGATACGTTCTAATCAATTTTAATAGGTCTGGTTAGTTTTGGTTAGTCCTCCAATCAACTTTCGGTTATTTTCACTTATATTAGTCTCAATTTATTTTACTTATTTGAGCGGGTTCCTATACATTATAATCAGTTATACATAAACCGTGTCGTAACGTTCACTAAAATTTTCCGTGTCGTGACGCGATTTTGGAAACTCAATGTCAAGAAACCAAAATATTCATCTGCACCAGCTCCGATACGTTATAGTCAAATATAATGTTTCTGGGTAGTTTTCGTTAGTCGCCAAAATTCGGTTCGTTTTGGTTAGTTTTAACTTACTTTAATTTGTGTAACCTATTTCGATATATTTTAGCCCGTTTTGTGCATTTTGGTTACTTTTGATTAATTTTGGATCATTCAATCAACTTCCCGACATGTAACCAATTTTAATGTTTTTGGTTAATTTTTGTTAGTCGCCAAAATTCGGTTAATTTGGGTTATTACTTATTATAATATTTTTAATCTGTTTCGATACGCTTTAGCCATATTGGGTGCTTTTGGTTAGTTTAGGTTAGATTGGGTTAGGTTGGGTTAGATAGTCGTCGTGGGTAGTCGTTCAATCAATGTTCAGATAATTTCAGTTTCAGTTACTTTTAATTTTAGTCATTTCAATCAGCGTCGATACGTTATAGTCGGATTTAATGTTTTTGTAGTTTTGGTTAGTCGCCAAAATTCGGTTCGTTTTGGTTAGTTTTAACTTACTTTAATATTTTTAATCTGTTCCGATACGTTTTAGCCTTTTTTGGAGCTTTTGGTTACTTTCGGTTAGTCGTTGAATCAACTTTCGGTTAGTTTCAGTTAATTCCAATTTATTTTAGTAATTTAAACCGGATCGGATAGGTTATAACCAATTTTAATTTTTATGGTTAGTTTTGGTTATTCGCCAAATTTCGGTTACTTTGAGTTAGTTTTAACTTATTATTTAATTTAATTAATTATTTTTTTAATTTGTTCCGATCCATTTTAACCCTTTTTGTGCTTTTGGTTACTAACCCAAACTAACCCAAACTAACTAGTTTGGGTTTGCACTTTTTCGTGATCTGATACCCCATAATAGGGAAACAAAAACATTTCCAATGTTAACAACAATTACGACTCTAATTTTCCTGAGACGCTAGGAGCCTCCCGGCGTGCGTCGCATAGACCGCAAAACCCCAGGGTAAGTGACACTGCAAATATCTCGAATGAAATTTAATGTCAAACTTAGCGAACCTGGTTACTGAGATCAAGTCATTGGTGAATTTAGACCAGTTGTTCTTTTCAATAAACGGACTTTCTTTCAATGTTAAAGTCCTGCAATGGGGATAAGGCTCGATTTCTGTAAGGAACAATTTGGTTTTTCACCGATAGGGTGAATAAATACAGTATCTGAATAGCCTTATTTTCAATAACTGTAACCCATCCTGCAAGCATCCTGAATCCTGCATGAATCCATCCTAAATCCCTTTTAGAAAGTGTTCTCTAGTGCCCTGATGCCTTTTGGAGAACGAGAAGTCCTATTAGAAGCACAGAGAGCAAGGTGTGTGTCTTAAAACCCACGTGGATAGGTCCTGGGTAGATCCCGCCTACTTTTTTACGGAGTAGGCAGGACCTGTCAAACGTATAAATGAACCTGGAATAGGGCGAGGAATTACTCGCTCTTTAAATGTGATGTCCTATATGAAGTATGAATGTGGTGAATGATCAAAGAAACATGTAATGAGTTTTTTCGCAGTATTTTTTCCTTGTTTACAAGAAGGACTAAACCTTTTAGAAAGGATAAGTAAATTGCTTTTGGATTAACAATACAATCGTCAAAGTCATAGTTTAAAAAAAACACGAGAGTAACTTGTCTAGGAAACGTAATATCACAGGGTAATATCCCGGTGAATAAGGATAAAATAGAACCTGTAAGCTGAAAGTTTTTGTTTTTAATTTCTTCAATAAATGAAACAATTAAAAAACGTATCCTGCCAGCCATTTGATGGGACCTGGATTTGGCAGGAGCTATGAAGTAGTAAGGTAGTAGCACATTAAACAGTATAAAGTGTGTTTCAACGCACAAGGTTATAAATACATAAAAAATATGTACCACTAAAAATTTTACAACCATGAATATTCGTCGATAAAGTTATAAACCTTTTCCACAAAAATGGATAAACGTTAAAATCGTTGGAATCACTTGCCTATCGCTGGAATCACTTTCATGTTGAATATGCTTCATAGAGTCATTATCATCCTGCTCATCAGTAACCACATCGGATTCTGTAAATACAGTATGAGCAATTTAAAAATTAGACGTATTGATTTGTTCTAATTAAAATGTAATTATTATATGCGTCGTCGGTCTCAGCAATTTTATCAATAATTACGTCACTGAAAGAAGTTGGTAACTTGTCGCCCTTCAAACCATAGCTGCTTTTCATCCACAATCTAGAAGAGATAATAAGCTTGATTGTTGGAAGCGTTGTACCAGATATAAATTGCTGTCGCAATGCCACTTTACACAGAAGTAATAGTGAACCATCCAAACTGGTCGACTGCAGCTTAAACTGTTCTTTGGTGTAATTTTTGATGCCGATTATTATGCCGATGTCAAAAAAACAATTGAGCATCAGAATCACGTGGTATTTTCAAAAATTAAATTTTTTGAAATGGAAAGACCTATAATTGTTAGAGCAGTTTGATAGACAGTGAAATTCTAAACAAAATTTGTCCTTAACTACAAGTAGCTAAAATTAATAATAACGGAGATATTTACATTGAAAAATCGGGGCTAAAACCTATTTTACCAAGTTTGACAGCCTGTAAAATCAAAACGGCCAAAGATAGAACAAAATTGTTTGCACTTTCCTATCTTGGTTTTTCATAAGCTATCGTTTCAAACTAATTTTATATTTAACCAAAGGTTAAATTTAGCCGGATTTTTTAAACTCTGGTTAAATCTAAAGTTAGTGTCATACGATAGCTTATGAAAAACCAAGGTAGGAAAGTGCAAACCAGTTTGTTCTATCTTTAGCCGTTTAGATTTTATAGGCTGTCAAACTTGGTAAAAGAGGTCTTAGGCCCGGTTTTTCAATGTAAATATCTCCGTTATTATTAATTTTAGCTACTTGTAGTTAAGGACACATTTTGTTTAGAATTTCACTGTCTATCAAACTGCTGTAACAGTTATAGGTCTTTCGATTTAAAAAAATTTCATTTTTGAAAATACCACGTGATTCTGATGTTCAATTGTTTTTTTGACATCGGCATAATAATCGGCATCAAAAACTACACTACTTTGCTAATTTAGTCACGTTCGTAGCTCTTATAATAAGAAAGTTAGCAATAGTGCCGACTTAATTTGGTACAGGCTGTATATACAGGGTGTCCGGAAATAACATCGCCAAATTACAGATGGTGATTCTACATAAGAAATCATGAACATTTTTTCATATGAACATGGATCCGATAATGTATAGTTTCCAAGATACAGGGTGTCAAACTTTTTATAAAAAATCAGTTTTTTGTTAATATCTTAAATATGATTTTTACTGATTTTGTTGAAATGTGGCAGGGTTATCTGTAGTAATAAGGGGCTCATTTAGCCTTAATTCGATTAAAAATATAAAGCCCAGTGGCGTCCCGGAGGGCATCATACCGAATATTATTGACAAAATAAAACATTTTATATTTTTTTCGTATTAAGCAACTAAAAATACAATATTTTTGATTCTCGAGTTGTTTTCGTATCTTGCGTTGTTTTCGATAAAAAATTTAAAAACCGATTTATTACATTTCCAAACTTTTTTGATAAAATCGATATTTTTATTTATATCTTAAATATGCTTTTACCGATTTTGTTGAAATTTAATAGGGTTATCTGCAGTAATAGGCGGCTCATTTAGCCTTTATTAGATTAAAAATAAGATGTCCAGTGGCGTCCAGGGGGCATAATACCGAAATATAATCGTTCTTGGCTTTGTTTAATAAAATAATATCTAACAATAATTCGAATATATTATTTACCAGAATTAGATGTTAGGAAAGGGTCACTGTCAATAGATACAAATTTAAAATAAGATTAGTGTCATTTAGTTTGGGTTAGTTTCAGTTAGTTTATGTTAGTTAATAGATATGGAAGCTTGTTTGGTTAGTGTGAGGAAGGTAAAAAATAAGCGCGCGGAATGCGCTTGTTTCTTGCATAACTCGGACTAACCCAATGACAAATTAAGGGTAGCTTGGGTTAGTTTCAGTTAGTTCGTGTTAGTTAAAAGACAAGTGCGAGCTTGTTTAGTTAGTCTGAACCATGCAAGAAACAAGTAGAAATCGTATTTTGTTTTCGGCAAACAAGTAGAAACCGTGTTTTGTTTTCGGAAAACGAAATTCGGCATAAAGTTCTTTTTCGGACGAAAACCGAAACCGAAATTCCGAATAAAGTTCCTTTTCGGCCGAAAACCGAAACCGAAATTCGGTGTAAAATCGAAAACGAAAAAAGAAAACAAATTTCAAATTTCTGTTGTCACAATTTATAGACATTTCAGATTAAAAACCAATAAGATTACATATAAAATATCACGAGAGTGGTTCCTCTGCTTCTTCACTTCTCGAAATAGAAGTCAAATCTCATTCTGTCTCCTGGCAAATGCCTCGTCATTGGTCATATATAGCTTAATTGATTCGTATTCACTTTATTATTATCTTTGTGTTCCTCGAAGTTCGACGATCATCCCCACCATGCTGCCATGGTGCAGCCGGCAGTGTGCTGACTTAACCGAGAATGAAGCGAAAGTAACCACCTAAAGTTGTTAGGTGATCCTAACCATTAGTGGTCAGCCAGCAAACGTGACACGAGCGAGGAGACCACCAATAATTTTTTTCTGCTTTGCGGCTGAAAATTTTTTTTTTCGGCCGAAAACGAAATTCGGTCGAAAAGGATATTTTGGCCGTAAACCGAAACCGAAAACAAAATTCGGCCGGTCCCTAGAAATAAGCGTGCGGAGCGCGCTTGTTTCTTACATAACTTAGGAAAATTTGGGTTAGTTTCAGTTGATTTGGGTTAGTTAAGAGACAAATGGGAGCTTGTTTCATGCATAACTCAGACTAATTAAGAGAGTACTATGCGCAGTGCACTACTTTTTTTGGGTTAATTTTGGGTTTCTATTAGGTGGGGTTCAAGCGCTTGACCAATGCGCTTATTTGGTTAATTAAAGTTAGTTTCGATTATTTTGGGATAGTCTGAGTTAGTTTTGGTTAGTCTGAGTTAGTTTTGGTTAATCTGAGTTAGTTTGGATTAGTCTGGGTTAGTTTTGGTTAGTTTGGTTTAGTGTTGGTTAGTTTGGGATATATGTGGTTGGTTAAAAGTCAAACGCGTGTAGCGCGCTTGTTTACACAGTGATACAAACAGGTATAAACAGGGATACAAACAGGTATAAACCCACTATTGTATCCTCAAAAGGATTTACAACTTTAGTAGCAGTTCAGTCTATTTTATAATACTAAATTCTACACTAAAAAAGAAAGAAAACAAATTAGTGAAATGAAATGAAAATAAAAGCAACCTGAATTGCTTAAAGACGCATATTCAACGAGCAATTAGCATAATATTTTTTAGCTTTCTCTTAATCGCAAAATGTGACATGGAAAACAGATCAATTGTCTCTGAGTAAGCATTGTAAGTCTGCATGGCTCTGCATAGATTGGAGTTTTGTGAGCAATTTGTATTTCTGAATGGAATATAAAACAACTCATGAAATCGAAGATTTCTTTGAGAGACATTCAAACCCACATTTTGGAGGATGGAGACTCAAGATGTCCATTAACAGTTTTATACAGAAATAGAATATCCGAGACTTTTCTTCTGCTTTCCAAAGACATATTACCAAGCGACATCGGGCCTCGGACAAAGACATATTAAAATGCAACCTGGTTTCTTTGAAATAAAGGTACCTTATGAATTTATTCTGGATTCTTTATATTCTATCTATATAGGTAACGTAGTGCGGGCTCCATATCACTGAGGCAAATGACAACTGACTAAGTACAAATGCATTATATAAACAAATAATGGATTTGGTTTGACTAAAACACCTTGATTGCCTAAGAACATATCACAGCATTCTTAAGGATGAACTAATAATAGTCTCTATATGTACATTAAAGAGTAATTTTGTATCAAATGTAACATCCAAAGCCTTAACTTTATGGACACGCTTTAACTCATTATTATTCAGGGTGTAATTTGAGTTAAATATACTTCGGTTTCTAGTAAAGGTTATGCATACACACTTTGAGAGGTTGAGAAATAAACTATTATCAACACAATATGATACTAATCGATTAAGGTCACTCTGTAGATCAGTACAAATCCTCAGAGACTCCACTCGGGTAACTACTTCGAGATCATCCGCATACATTAAAAAATTTTAGGTACGAAAACAGCTATTAATATTGTTAACATAAATAATAAAAAAGAGAGGACCCAAATGATGGGAGCCCTGGGGCACTCCAGAGGTGCTGGTATCGGCTCTGGACCTGAATCCCTGCAGGGAAACAAACAGTGTCCGACCTTTTAAGTATGACTCAATCCACCTCGGGGGACTAAATCTTCATTATCACTTTAGTATATTTAATACCTATTTGGAATAACTCCATCCTTAGTTATCAATCATTAATCAGATGAATCAAAAAATTACCAACACAAATGAAGGTCGATTACTAATTAGATGTTACGTCAAAAGTTTGATGTCTATTAATGTCATTAAATAACGTAAAAATACACTACCAAAATGAGATATTCCGATGAATCCAAACAACTTTATGCTCAATGTAGTAAAGTTTTTTTCAAAATAATTTAGGATCTCGATTTAAGGAAATTCAGAAAGTGCCCGAAGTTCTAAAAGTTCCACAAAGCACATTATACTACAACCTAGAAAATCCAAACAGAGGAACGGATTTCAAATGTAGAATGAATATGCCTGGAAACGTTTCCCGGAGCAAAACCCGAATTACAAAGAATACTCCGCATCGCTTAAGGGAAGTAATTTACAAAATGTATGTCCGAAAGGAACATATTACTTTAGAAACAATTTACCGGCAATTTATTAAAGAATCACCAGAAATTAAGATCTCAAAAAGTTCTTCATATTTGGGAATCAAAAATGGGCTTTAGCTTCAAAAAGTAGGACGGAAATAAACATTTACAGAAACTGGCTGGAAACAGGTTGAAGATAATTTTATTTTGAAATAAATATCAGAATGCTAAAAAAAAGAACATATATAATAGTATATTATTTTATATGGAGGAAAAGTAACTTTTCCTCCAAATAAAATATGCTGTTTTTTCTTCAAATGTCGACAAATTAATGCAAAAACGTCTCTTTTTAATAGTAATAATAATTATTATTAAAGATAAGTGGGTTCGCAAGGCGGCTTAGACCGGTGCGGTGTCGGTGAATAGGCTCAGTTTGTTGCTATAGTAATGTCACATAAAGCGGTCAGTGGACACTGTCAACAATAATTATTTTTTTAAAATTGCATCATCGATTGCGTTTTAATTACGTATTGATAAGCAGTTATTGAGTAAGTTCGATTAAATAATAACCAATTTGTTCCTAAATTAGTGATTTTTAGAAATGCAGTCGCAAATTGAGTGATAAATACAAATTTTAGTTTAATAACTCTTGAGTTGTTGACGCTTATTTTGATGTTTGTTTGTATTGTATCTATGTTGATATGACAACACTTTTACCTCCGCCGGAGGAAAAGTGAAAAGTAAAGCTCCGGCGGAGGAAAAACGAAACTTCACTGCCGCCTACACAGTCGAGTAATGATGGATTTACTGACGTTTGAAGAAAAAATGTTTTTTCTTCAAACGTCAGTAAATCCACCACTAACCCAAACTAACCCAAACTAACCCACTTATCTTTAATAATAATTATTATTGCTATTAAAAAGAGACTTTTTGCATTAATTTGTCGACATTTGAAGAAAAAACAACATATTTTATTTGGAGGAAAAGTTACTTTTCATGGCTTGCTCTCTATTACCAGCCTCACTCCGTTCGGCTGTTAAACACGAGCGCGCCATGAAAAGTATCACTTTTCCTCCATATAAAATAATATACTATTGTCTGTACAGGGTGGCTCGAATTCGTGTCTATGTATGGGGAACTCGAAAATCGTAAGAGATACAGTGTCGGTCAAATTAAGGCAAAATTGCGCATTTAGGTGCCTAACAATATGCCGTTTAGAAAGCTTTAAAATTCCGAGTAATTCCGGAGATATCCGGACAAAACCGAAATTTTGAAAAATCGTTTTATTTTTTCCCTGGGCATATTTAAAAACGGATTTCAAATTGAATTGCACTTTTGCATTGCCACTTTTTCCGCTCTATCCAATGATGGTATCAAGTTTGAAATCCGACGTTTTGTCTTCAAGGGATCATAATTAACTTTCTTTTTTTAAATACGAACTTTAATTTTTTTTATCGTTTTTCAGATGATATTGGCGTTATTAATATGATTATGTTTTTATTTTTATTTCTTTTTTATTTTTTTTTTTAATTTTTATTATTATTTTTTTTAATTATATATTTTGCTCTGGCGTAATTTTAAACATTTTAAGGTAGGTACTTTTGAAATATTTGTATTCTATAAAAATATTTTATTTTGTTTTTTGTATTAAGTGGAAAATTGAAGCGTATTAAAAATAAAAAATAGTAAAATTATTTCTTACGAGAATATTAAATTAAATTATATAAAATCACGCCAAAGCAAAATATATAAAATAAAAATATTAAAAAAATAATAAAAATAAAAAAAAATAAAAAAAATTAAAAAAATAAAAACATACTCATATTGATAACGCCAATACCATCTGAAAAACGATAAAAAAAATTTAAGTTTGTATTTAAAAAAAGAAAGTTGATGGTGATCCCTTGAAGACGAAACGTCGGATTTCAAACTGGATATCATCATTGGATAAAGCTGAAAAAGTGGCAATGCAAAGGTGCAATTAGATTTGAAATCCGTTTTTAAATAAACCCAGGAAAAAAGTAAAACGATTTTTCAAAATTTCGGTTTTTTCCGGATATCTCCGTAAATACTCGGAATTTTAATACTTTCTAGACGGCATATTGTTAAGCACCTAAATGTACAGGGTGGCTCGAATTCGTGTCTATGTATGGGGAACTCGAAAACCGTAAGAGATACAGTGTCGGTCAAATTAAGGCAAAATTGCGCATTTAGGGGCCTAACAATATGCCGTTTAGAAAGTTTCAGTATTTCCGGAGATATCCGGAAAAAACCGAAATTTTGAAAAATCGTTTTATTTTTTTCCTGTGCTTATTTAAAAACGGATTTCAAATTGAATTGCACTTTTGCATTGCCACTTTTTCCGCTCTATCCAATGATGTTATCCAGTTTGAAATCCGACGTTTCGTCTTCAAGGGATCATCATCAACTTTCTTGTTTTAAATACAAACTTTATTTTTTTTATCGTTTTTCAGATGGTACTGGCGTTATTATTATGAGTATGTGTTTTTATTATTTTTTTAATTTCTTTTTTTATTATTTTTATTATTATTTTTTTTAATTTATATATTTTGCTTTGGCGTAATTTTAAATAATTTAAGGTAGGTACTGTTTATTTTGTTTTTTGTATTAAGTGGAAAATTGGAGCCCGTATTAAAAATTAAAGATAGTAAAATTAATTTTTACGAGAATATGGCCATGAACTATTACTGAAATAAGTTGCTTAGTGCAAAGATGAAATATTTTCAACTTTTAACCAATTAAAATTTTTTTTTAATAGAGAACATAAACAATTTATATTCATACTTCGTGATACTATGGGTACTTTGATGGAAAAACACACCTATTGGAATTTTGCATATAGAAAAAAATATTAATTTATAGGCAAATTTCAAGAGGTGTGTTTTTCCATCAAAGTACCTATAGTATTACGTAGTATGATTATAAATTGTTCATGTTCACTATTAAATAAATTTTTTAATTGGTTAAAAGTTGAAAATATTTTATCTTTGCACTAAGCAACTTGTTTGAGTAAAAAATAATTTTACAATTTTTTATTTTTAATATGGGCTCCAATTTTTCACTTAATACAAAAAACAAAATAAAATATTTTAATAGAATATAAAAATTTCAAAAGTACCTACTTTAAATTATTTAAAATTATGCTAAAGCAAAATATTTAATTAAAAAAAATTAAAATTAAAAGAAAAAAAGAAAAAAAATAAAAACATATAATCATGTTAATAACGCCAATACCATCTGAAAAACGATAAAAAAATTAAAGTTCGGATTTAAAAAAAGAAAGTTGATGATGATCCCTTGAAGATGAAACGTCAGATTTCAAACTGGATACCATCATTGGATAGAGTGGAGAAAGTGGCAATGCAAATGTGCAATTAGATTTGAAATCCGTTTTTAAATAAGCCCAGAAAAAAATAAAACGAATTTTAAAAATTTCAGTTGTTTCCGGATATCTCCGGAAATACTCGGAATTTTAAAACTTTCTAAAGGGCATATTGCTAGGCACTTAAATGCGCAATTATGCCTTGATTTGACCGACGCTGTATCTCTTACGGTTTTCGAGTTCCCCATACATAGACACGAATTCGAGCCAACCTGTACAAGACATGAGTTTTTAGCAAAAGTGAGGATAGAAGAATGTGGCAAGATAGTAGTAAGTAAATACAGTGATTAAAAAAAAACTAGAATTGGGATACGTTGTGACACTGCATGCATCCCTAATTTTTAAATGTAAAAAAAACAGGTGATTATCACGATAATATGAATACCGTAAATTTTGAGAACTATTGAAAACTGGGAAGTACCATCCTTAATTATACTGGATAACGCAACTTATCATAGTCGTCTAGAAGAAGAAATTCCGAGAACACACTGGAGCAAAAAACGCCTTTTAGAATGGCTTGGAAAGAAGAAATCCCTTTTTCAAATAATCTTTTAAAAGATGCTGTTTGGAATATAGAGGGAAAAATAAACAGTATCGGAAAACATTTATCATCGTCATAATGCGGTCAGGCTACCAACCTATCATTGTCATTTTAATGCCATCGACATGGTGTGGTCGCTATGACGAAAGTATTGCTAAAACCACAGGATCACCTGCTGAAGTTTTAAATGTATGGAATAACGTAGTAGAAAATGTACGGCCACAGCACTGGCAAAATTACATAAACCACAGAGAACATTATTTCTGAGGCATGACAGGTAGAAAAAAAATTGGAATTGTTAAACATCGAACCAATGGTGATCTACGTGTCGAATGAATCCGACGAAGAACTATCTTTTTCAGAACGCGAAAGTACCTATTGATCAAGAAAATATTTAGATTTCAAACTTTTAAAATCACTTTTTGTTATTTTATTTCATTTAATCAAACTGTTACTAAGTATTACTACTGCTTCTTACAATTATAATTATGAATGTTTTGTTACACTTGGCTTACTTTGCATTAACAGAGCCATTGCTAATTTATTTCTCACCATTGTGCTTCGTGGAACTTTTAGGGCTTCGGCGCTTTTTTAATTATTTTAAATTTTGGCCCTAAATTATTCTAAAAATATCTTAGTATATCTTAGTATTCGGTTTTTAACCGAAGTTTACCCGAATTGATGGCAATGTGCTTCTGAATGCTCTTAATTAAAGTAACTTCGATGCTCCTAACAATTATTTAAAAAAATATATAATATACTTAGTTATATATTATTATCACGTAACAGCATACAACGTCCATATAAATTCACATAAGTTTAGAGATATTCTAAACCGTTCGATCACTCTTTTGATATTCTTCTAAAAGCCGTTTTTTTTTGGGTGCGTTCGCTAATCACTTGTTATCTCGTACCAAACCGCTGCGAAGCGAGAGGACTGCCCGGCCGAGCCACCAGTTTCGTGGGCGAGGGAGGCGCGTCGACAAGAGGGAAACTGATTGCTCGAATGACGGACGAACGTGGCATCACGGCGACTACAGCCAAGGAAAAAGCAAACATGCTCGCCAAAATGTTTTCATCGCACTCTACCTTAGACGTGCCCCAAGGCAAGACTCTCCCCACTATACCGAACATCAACACTACCATGGCAGAAGTCAAGTTTTCTCACCGTGATATTCGCAAAATCCTTAAAGAACTAGATACACAAAAGGCATCAGGACCGGACGGAATACCTGCCATCGTGCTATAAAGAGCTGCGCCAACGAACTAACACCCGTTTTTTCCAGGCTTTTTTCTCTTTTTTACAGAAAAGGGATTTACCCATCCTCTTGGAAAGTCGCTCGAGTGCAACCTGTTCCAAAAAAAGGCAAGAAAACTACGCCCTCAAACTATCGCCCAATTGCCTTGCTTCCAATAATCTCCAAGGTCATGGAACGTGTAGTCAACCAGCAACTACTCAAGTACTTCGAGAGCAACAGAATAATCAGCGATAATCAATACGGCTTTCGCAAAGAGAGATCGAGAGGAGATATATTGGCCTATGTCACTCATATATGGAGTAGGGCAATTGAAAACTACGGAGAGTCTCGAGCGATTGCGTTGGATATTTCAAAGGCATTCGACAGAGTTTGGCATGACGGACTGCTCAACAAACTGCCGTCCTTGGGACTGCCCGCCTCTCTCTGCAGCTGGCTGGCCACTTTCGTTAAGAACCGATCCCTAGACGTTGCGGTCGATGGACACATCTCGGACACATTCACCATCAACGCGGGCGTGCC
>JAEQML010070776.1:0-16560 GCA_016904865.1 Pissodes strobi | reverse complement strand
CGGAATAGCAGATGGGTCCTGAAAAACTTCATTTAGGTACCTGTGACAAACCCTATTTTTTGTCATATACTCCCAAAATTTTCTTATATGCTTTTTACAATTCTTCAGAACCCTTAAATTTGCAAATTTACCATAACTTTTGAAATCATAATGTTCGAAAAAGTAAGCTTAGAAATTGATATCTTAGCAACTATTTGACAATTTTGTCATGTCATTCGAAATTTGACATTTAGACATATTCAGGAATTTTGTAGTGGTTCGTAAAGGTTGCCATGACGACTTTTAGGGACTAGGGCTAAAAGAAGCATTTTACGGCCTCAAATGAGTCCGTAAAACAGCTATTTTTGGGAGCGTATGACAAAAAATAATTATGGAGACTATTTTGTTCATTTGAATATTTTCATTTTAAAATTGAAATATTTTCCTAGATGCGTATTTTACCAGAAGTTGTGAGTGACCCAAAAAAATACTTGTGTCCTGAATGTAATTTTGAATTTTCATTTCAATAGTGTTTCTCGACATTATTCTTTAGGTGGAATTTCAAATTTATATTTTCCCAATTTGCGCTTTTTCGACCATTTTACAGCAAAAATAATTTTTGGTAACATGGCACTTTTACGCCCTAGAGCATAAACGTGACTCAAAAGACCGCATAACTTTTTAAATTAATTATTTTATCCTAAGTTTGACATTGATTTCCTCTAACTAAATAGTCTATAGATAGGATTAACGAATATGATATTTACAATTTGGGAAAAAATCACTCAAAAATGTGGAATTTAATCGGCCCTCACGATTAAACTGACAAGTTTAATCGTGAGGGCCGTGCAATAGTATATTGCCTGACAAGTGCTGAAACTACTAATTTTCAAACAATATAGCCGAGTGTGGAAATCCATCAAAGTTGAAAACACACATTCATAGAAGTAATGTACACTGCTTTTTCTACAACCACCTATAAAAATGACACAAAAGATAACCTTTAGAATTTTAAGAATACGACTAATATCACACGCTGGTTGAAATCAAATTTTCAACACAAGTGTTGAAAATTACTTATCGTATCAATCACCCTGACCTTTAACTCTAAGAGGTATTTCTTGGAATAAAATATTTCGGAGGGAGGTAGAAAACATATTGACTGATAAAGGACATTACTCTTTGTCTGAATATTGGGCTGATAGTTTTTAGGACTATTTCATTTTGTAGGTGCATTTTGATATTATTTTAAGTGTTTTACTGACTATGATCATCAAATCGTACTTTGATTGATTTGCAATAATTTCACTTTTATATGTTGGCCTAACTTTTCTTTAGCTTAGTAAATTTTTCTTCACTATTTTTGCTCAGTATTATTGTAGGAATCTAGGACTCGTAGATTTTTAGTGTTTGTCTTTTATATTTGCTTTTATGTTAGTGTATTGACATTATTTATGTGAATAATAATGTTTTAGTTTATATATTTATGCCCAAAAATAAGGTTTAGATGGATACGAGCCATGCTTTGTCAGGGAGATATTTCCCTATTATGACAATAAAGCAACCCAAAAGGAAATTAAAATAAAGGCGATCATTAAGGTCAGCGAAAAGTTTGATTTCTTACAGTTTTTAAAGTTTTGCCAAATTTGCAAAAGATAAAGATCTTTTGAAATTCTTCTATCCATTTTAGTAAGACGCACTGAATATCTAAAGTGTTTCAGCTTGAATAGCAAAATTTCAGTGGATTGAATGATTCTAAACTATTATAGTTGATTCTTGATTACAACGGATGCCTTAAAATTAAATATAAAACTCTTATATCACTTGGACCTAATTTATTAAACTCCATACAACATTTTAAAAATACAAAAATCACATCAAAACATTATCTTAATAAAAATAACATACGCTAAACGCATAATAAATAATTTATTGAATTTTAGTCTACTAATACGAGAACTAAAATAAACAAACTTATCAACAACCTAATAACCATTATGAAAATAGTACTGTTCCTAAGTTATTGGTATTGATAAACTATGTTTTCTTCATCACGGCCTCTCTGTGTTGTTCTTTGAGGACTCACCTACAATTTAAAAGTACAAATTTTAAGTAAAATTTTTAAGTTATATTTAAACAAACTTTTATTCAAAGTATAAATATAAATGAGTCTCACATTCAAGGTGTTTCTAATTACGAATTAGACAAAACTGGAAAAAAATACAAAATTCATTTCAGGTTCTAATATTTTTTTCATGAGCTATCAGAAAACACAAATATTTATTCGATTCTGTGTTGCTTCCTGAATTCAAGTATATAGAAGTTTATGGAGGTAAGCCGCGTTTAACCTACATTACGTTAACATATTATTAATACTACTTTTTAATTCTTAAATCCAAACTTTTAACCTTTGTAAAAGTTGACGTTGCCATAGTTATTTATGACTATGTCTTATGTCAGTGATTTACTGCAGTGAGAGATGCAGAAGGTGTATTTACACGGATCACTTTGATTGGACAATACAGGTTATTACTGTTCAATGGAGTTTTTCGCATTAAATATTGGAAAGTTTTATCTTTTGCGGGGCTTGCTTGTTTTAAGTTTTAACTACCATACTGCTAGAGTGCAATCCTGGAGTTATTACAGCAGCGTTGGAAGAACTGATCTTGAGAATTCATGACAAAATGTTTCATACGAAATAGACATTTCTAAGTCTGTTATGTTATGATTTATACCACATAATGAAAAAGACAAGTCTGGTGCCAATCTGTTCCACAATTCTGAGTTCAAAATAATATCAACTTTAACACTTAAAAATAATAGGCATGGGTTGTCATATACGTGGGTATCCACATCATGTTGAATTATGTGGCCCTCATCAGGACGAGAAAGCCTTAGTCAAACTGGTGCGCTGTGAGTGGTATCATTAAGATGTTATTTAAATGCTGCAGCCTCGAAAGTTATTTATCTACAATAAATAGAACTTAATATGATGCAGAAAAAAGTAATCAAATATACACTAGATAAATAAACATTAAAGCACGGCATATAGGATCACACTTATTCTATTTTTCACTATGCCCCGATAAATATGTAAAATTCGGCAAGAATCTAATATCTGTTTTGAAATGAACTCATAGCAAACTTCCCGTGTCTCTGATTTTCCTTTTTTCAATTTTACAGACTATACATTATATTTATTTTATTTTTACCAGATTCGAGCTTTATGATAATATGACCTATCAATGTTGATAGTAGAAATCCTCAAACAGTCTTAGATCAATGGCTAAGAACACTCACCTGAATATATTGAGGTTGGTGAGACCTGACAGGTTGATGTTGCTGTTGCTGCTGCTGCTGCTGTTGATGTTGTTGCTGTCGGGGAAGAGTTTGGAATTGTGGGTGAGGTTTAGGAATTTTTATTTTGATGTCGGTAGGTTCCCTGCTTACCTGAAAGAAGATAATAATAATTTAACTTCTTTAATTAGACGCTCGCAAATATTAATAGACAAATTGAAGTACTAGGAATAATAAGCAATTATGATTCGCAAGCATGTTTTTTCACAAATTAGGAATGCCACAATTTGGGATCATTGCTTATATAGCCTGAAACAAATCTAGTCGTCTTTAGCGCAATTTGAATAACATTTTCTAGAAAAATATGTGAAATGCAGAGGAGCCTATTTTTTATTAGATGTTTAAACGTAGGGTACCTCCTAGTCATATTTTTGATACGTGCAAAGCTACAAAACAATTGGATAACAAATGCATGTTGTAAAATTTGTCAGTTTTTTGAGCTTCACTCAATTTGACCTTTATAAGGATTTATTATTAATATTAAACATTGTCGATCACCAAGGGCAATGAGTGGATCTTGAATATGCAAATTTCAATATATAATAATTATTGTCCTTGCTGATGATATACATAAATATGATATACAGCCTCGCTTATTTGCGCGAGAATAGTTTGTCTTTTAGGCTTGGGTTAGTTTGGGCCAGCCTAGTCTAATTTCAGTTAGTTACAGTGTGTGGCTTTATCTGGGACAGTATTTTAACCGAAGTTGCTCTGTAGAGGGCGAGTACAGCGGTTCCCTTCGCTTATCCGAGGAGAAACTCAAGAGCAGTTTTGTCATCACGATCTTATTATTGCTGCGCTCACCCCACCTTACTCACGAGACGATTATATACACATCTTTCAGCAAATATAAACAGGTAACATTGTATGAAATCAGATATACATTATACTGGTAAATAATAGGTACAAAAATATTCTGTACCAGGGATCCAGTCAGAGCATGACCTATTAGTTGAAGAGCTAAAAGTCAAACTTTAAAATATTAAAGTTGAAGTAAAACGTAAGATTTTTCAGTTACTAAACATTAGAAGCGAGATAACCGCAATGACTAATTGAGATATGCCATAAAAACATGATAAGCATTTGGATATGCTCGTCCCAATGTTTGGAATTATTATATTAATGAAAATTTTGCATTATGTAATTTTAAAAAGGAACTATACGATTGAGTCTTTCACTTTAAATTTAATTGATATGACTGCCCTATTGAACTTTTGCAAGGCGAAATGAATATTATATACAAAGTTTTCGTTAATTCCAGGAATAATAAGTGTTTAGATCTGAGTTGAATAAATTTTAATATTGTTCTCAAAATATATTTCATTGGGAGTTTATTGTATTTTCTTAATATTGATTGAGTTCTCATCTTTCCCTGAGTAACGGCGGTATTTGAATTGCCCTTGCGTCTATTCCCGTAATGTAGTCTAATTCCATGGCTACCTTCCGAAAGGTAAGAATGGTTTTCATAAGTACAAGTGAATAAATGATCATCGTCGAATCGCAATCCATTTAAATATTTAACGTTAGGGAAAGAAGGTACCGGCAAACGTAAAGTCGAAGTCCGTTTGGGTTAGCTAATTCTTCTAGGAATTAGAACCAGCTTGACTGAATTTTAGTAATAGTAATAGTAGCATCAAAGGCTGAATTTCAGTCCCTAATAACTGAAGGAGAGCCAGATCAACAGGTAATTATCTGCAAGATTATTGTAAGCAGCACATGATTGTTGTTTTATTTTATTTCAGGCGCTAATCGTAACTCTGAAATTCTAATCGTAATTTTAACGTTGATTCGGAATTTCAAGTGTTTGATTTTTTTTTATGAGAAGGCACTGAAGAAGGCAAGACAGCTCAAGATATCAGCGATTTCAGAAAGCAAACCACTTGGCTGAAGAAGAATTTTAATGTTTTAAACAAACTGATTGCCTGGGATACCATCAAAATAATTGATATTTGATTTAATAAAAAATTCTTTCTAATTCATCATCAATCGAATAACATTTCTTATAAAGAAAAGCCAATTCACAGTTCGCTATTTAGTAATAGTAATTTACGTTACAAGGCCGAGAAATGGCTTATTAAAGTACGAGTCTAGATGTCGGACGAGGCGACGAAGGAGCCGAGTCTGGAATTTCTAGACAAGTACTTTAATGACATTTCATGGCCGTGTATCTTACAATGTTTTATTTCATACTGTTCAATATTTTTTTCAAACTTTTGGTACAAAAATTTAACTGTATATTCAGGTAGTTTGAAGGTATCAGTAATGTGTCAGTACATGATGGTATCAGTGTTGTCAAAACAAACTATAAAATGTAGCACCTGTAATATAGGATGATAATGTAGTATGCTTTGAGTCGGTTGCCAACAGTAACAAAGACTTTTTTTATTGCTTGTCTTGTCTGTCAGTTCAGCATCGTTTTGAATCTGTGGTTTTGAATAATTTGAAATAAAATGGATGCAGAGATTTTGAAAAAAAGTTCTGAAGCGACGGCGAAACTTATCCCGGCCAAGTCTTCCGCACGATATCAAAAGGAATATGAGATATTCTGTGAATGATGCTAAACTTATAATGTGGAGAAAAGTCTAAATAAAAATATAATGTTGGCTTACTTCCTGGATGCGGTAAGACTTTATTGATTTTTTTTTATGCTTAAGTTG
This sequence comes from Pissodes strobi, assembly GCA_016904865.1. Classification (NCBI taxonomy): domain Eukaryota; kingdom Metazoa; phylum Arthropoda; class Insecta; order Coleoptera; family Curculionidae; genus Pissodes; species Pissodes strobi. The sequence continues at coordinate 10,567 of JAEQML010070776.1, read as the reverse complement.
TGTAATTAGTTTTAGTGGAAAATTATGGTAGTTTCAACGGTAGGTTCTACATTAGGAACCTACCGTTCCTAATGTAATTGGATATTTTTAGTCAAAAAAGTCCAGCAGCTCTACATTATGGGCCAAATACTCCATGATAAAATCAATGGTCATTGTCAATGAGAAGGTCGATATATCCAAAAGTAGTGGCTTTTCTCAAAAAAGATTCGGTCGGTCATGAACCAAACCAGTCTAAAGTGCTAACTAGGGAAGAAATCAATATATTTATGAACGAAGCACCGACAGAGAAATATCTATTAATAAAGGTAAGGCTTTTTCTGTTGTACCTACTTTTAAATAAAAAATTTTTAATAATATCAAAGTCAAAGTGCCACGAGTATACAGTATGTCCGCGGACGTGGTTGACAAGAGGACAAATGGCCCAATAATTTAAAGATACGACAAGGAGTCTCTCTTGATAACAAATTTTGCTTCTCCAGAAAATGAGATATGTGGAGGCGAAAATCTCACATACCATGCAGGGTCCTTATTTTTTGGACAAGCAAAAATTTTTATCAAGAGTGATTTTTTGTCGTTTATATTATATAAAGAAACGATATTTATGGAGATTTTGTATTGTTTCAGGTTGTGGCACCCTTAGGCATCTCAGGGGGGTGTAGAAGAGAAGAGCTATACAATTTGAATGGTGAGGATCTTCAGGATACAGGATCGCAAATAGTTGTCAACATCATCCACACCAAAACTTATATCAAAAGGGTGTTTAATGTATTCGAAGAAAATGTTTTAAAGATCTTCCGTCAATATCGCAGGTTACGCCCAAAAAACATCCCAGAAAAGACATTTTTCATTGGGTATAGACAAGGTAGATGTGTGAGTCAACGAGTGGGCATCCATACAATAGGAAGAGCACCAAGGAAAATTGCCGAGTTTTCAAAATTAGAGCATCCTGAAAGGTATACCGTTCTGAGCCACGCTGGAGCCGATGTTAACATACTGAAGCGACACGGTGGATGGATAATCAGTTCTGCGGCAGGGAAATATGCGGAGGAATCCTTGGAAAGTAAAACAAAAGCGGCTCGAATGATCCAAGGCGGAGAAATATTTGTTCAAGTTCTTCACCACCAGAATCAAGTTTCATCATCTTTGGTTAATAAAGATAAATCCCAAGTTGTATCTGATGCTGCCTCTGTAAATATTTCAAATAACTCAAATTGCAGTATTATATTTAACATGTAGAAGTAAGTTTATTGTAACTACTATTTATGACTTGTTGTTTATTGTAATAAAAATCATTCAGAAACAACCATGTGTTAGTTAAAATATACCAGTCCGGTAAAGTTACTTTACTGGCCTAGTTATGTAATATATCATTTCACATTCACATTAAAGTACAGTATGAAATAAAATTACTTTACACTTAACATACCGTATCATGCTTCATGCCGGTGTATCTTTCTTTAGTTCTATGCCTTATTGTACCTTGGATTTTGCTCTGGTCAATCAAAATTCTTCTTTTTTACCATATTTTGTGAACACTCTGTGAAGTGATCACATACTCTGTACAGGGTGGCTTGAATTTGAATCTATGCATGAGGATCTCGAAAACCGCAAGAGATACAGTATTGGTCAAATTAGGGCAAAATTGCGCATTTAGGTGTCATACAATATTCCGTTTAGGAATATTCCCGAACAAAAAAAAAAAACAAAATATTGAAAAATTGATTTATTTTTCCCTGGGCTTCTCTAAAAACGGATTTCAAATTGAATTGCACTTTTGCATTGCCACTTTTTTCCGCTCTATCCAGTTTGGTAGCCGACGTTTCATCTTCAAGGGGTTATCACCATCCTTCTTTTTTTAAATATCGACTTTTTATCGTTTTTCAGTTGATATTGGCGTTACTATTATGAATATGTTTTTATTTTTTTGATATTAATTTTTTATTTTTTTTTAATTACTATTTTTCCTTTGGCGTAATTTTAAATAGGTTAAGTTACTTTTGAAATGTAGGTATATATTCTATAAAAACATTTTATTTTATTTTTTGTGTTTAGTGGAAAATTGGAGAAATTATTTTTAATAAAAATAAAGAATAGTAAAATTAAATAAAGTGTTTCGTTTATTTTTTCACCCCAAAGCGAAAAAAATAAAAATAAAAAAGGACAAAAAAAATTAAAACACACATTCTTTTTAGTAACGCAAATGTCATTTGAAAAAAGATAAAAAAAATAAAGTTCGTATTTAAAAAAGAAAGTTGATGATGACCCCTTGAAGACGAAACGTCGGTTTCTAGTATTGGAGAGAGCGGGAAAAGTGGCAATGCGAAAGTGTAATTCAATTTACTTCAAATGAGTTTCTATATGCTCAGGAAAAAATAAAATTATTGTGCAATATTTCGGTCTTTTCCGGATATCTCCGATAATTTTAAAACTTCCTAACAGGCATATTGTTAGGCATAATTCTGCCGCAATTTGACCTTATCTCCTATGGTTCTCGAGATCCTTAATATATAGACTCGAATTCGAGCCACCTCGTGCATATTTGATATTTAGCTTATTTTAGAATTTAGAATTTAAATTTCCCTGAACTATTATTATTAAAATTTGATATTTAATTACAAGATCCATCGACTTACCTGTAAGGAAGATCGATCGGAATTATCCGAGCATCTTCGCCGTCCCTCATTACACTTTGTAGTATACAACTTTTTCCCAATCGGTACAATTTTTAAAGAAGTTATCTAAAAACATGGTGATTCAGCCGACCCTGGCTAGCCGCTCGAGCTTATCGCCTTGATGCGTCATTAAAATTTTGGTTCGTGAGATTTTTGATTACTTTTCATTTGGGGTGAAAGGGTAAAGACTGGGTGGGTTTGTAATGAGGGACGGCGAAGATGCTCGGATAATTCCGATCGATCTTCCTTACAGGTAAGTCGATTGATCTTGTAATTATCCTTCGCATCTTCGCCGTCCCTCATTACACTTTGTAGATGTTTAAAGTATTTGCGATGTAATCTACATTAACTGAAGATTGCGATATTTCTGTAGTCCTAGATTTGTAAGGCCCTTTTTATAAACTAAAATTCAAATTTATAATCATTAGATTTAATAACACACATATGAAGGTACATATATCATGTTTAACGCTTAACTGATATTAACCTTTAACTTATTTTTAATACTATACCAATATTCTTATGTAATATGATAACAAGTTGGTAAGTAAGTTATAATTGTAGCTTCATATTTATATGATTCTTCAGAAATTATGGTTCAGTAAACAAGATGCAAATCCAGTGGGATTACCCACGCCAAGTTTGTTATAGAATTTTGAGAATACTTTTGATCTTTCTGTCGAGCCAGCTGTCTTCTGAATGATTTGTAATGTAACTCCAATTCTTTGAGCTGCTGAATTGCCCCGTGTCGCGTGCTGTGTGCCTCAAAGATTTCCGTGTTTATACTGCTGGCTCTTAGTATTAACTTGACCCATCTGCTTATGGTTTGACTGCTGTCTGGGTGATAAGGCTTTTTGTGAGTGAGTATTACATTTTCTTTGATTTTGCTACTTGTGGTATCGATTGCATCTGCAAAAGCAACGATCTATTAGCATATTTACAGTATCTGTGAATGCCGTAATTTCTGTTTTTGAACAGAAAAAATAGGTATGTTCACTAGCTGCAACTGCAATTGCAGACAGTGGAGGGTACGATCGATTGTATCTGCTAATACAACGAACTATTCACCTTTTATTGACTGGTAGCACCATTTTTCTTTTGTGCGTTCTATGTAAGTCTCTAATAGTGTGGCTATACATAGTTCAGGTTGATTGGTAAAATAAGGTAATATCAAATTAGGTTGAAGCCTGTTTAAGCCACCTGCTTTTATTTTATCCGGTAATCTGATTTCAATTATGTATTCATATTTAAAAATATTGTCTATTTTTACTTCCGGGTTGTCAGTGTGCCGGTGTGCCGTTATTAGTATTAAGAGTGTGGTACATGCTCTTTAAGCGCTGTAGAACTGGGTAGGAATCCCAAGTAAGTAATTAAGTACTTTGGATTTGGTGGTCTTATGTTAAATGTTCCATTGAGAATCCCTTTTATAACCGCTTCGTCTTTTGTTTAATATTCAATATTGGAGAAAGTGCAGATTTGTGTGAGTTCATGGTAGAGTAGGATGACTCCGAAGACAATTGAATGTTTAGGAGCTCAATAAATTTACAGTTTTGGTACATATTTGTTGGTGCTTACAAAACCAGAAATTCCCCTATTTATTGTAAGTATTTCCGTATTGTTTGTCAATGAATAAATAATCACTTTTATCGCTTCATTAGGTACGCTTTGTTATAGAAAGGCTCTCCTGACAATGAGGAAGTTTCATCAATTTTTCATTTTATTTTTTATTTTTTTTTTTATTATTATTGTTGATTTTGATAGCCCATGAAAAATAAGTGAACACGTGTTTTTATTTTTTCCATAAGCCAAAGATTAGGCAGATACAACGCCTTGAGATGTGCTTATGACGTCATAATACACATGAATTGTTACGTCACACCATGCATAGTATATCTATATATACAAAACTAAAAACTGGTATAGCTCTTGTCATATTCATCTTAGTGGAAATAAGAAATACGTATCGATTTCTTTCTCACTGTTCTATAGTTTGCAATAAAAAATAATCAGTTTAATTTCTCAGGAGACTTCCTAATTTCCCTACAGCCAGGGAAATTTTCTTCCACAATGGTTGTTTCTCTCTGCAAGGAGATGTGAGTAGTTATTTTTCAGGGTAAAAGACAATAGACTATTCTGTCAGTAGGTCCCTTTTCTCTTGTATAAACCCGAAAAATGAGCATTGTTGCGCGGGAATAACTACGCTTTTTTCAGAATTTATATAAAATCTAAATCTTGTAATGTTTGTGTAATTTTATTTATACTTTTAAGCTCTATTTTGAATTGCCAATAACTAGCCAATCGACTAAGTAGAGTAAAGTTTTTATACCCTTTAACTTTACATATCTTACAACTGGTTTCAGTTTTGTGAAAAGATACGGAGCTGTACATAAACCAAATGAAACACAATTAAATTGGTATAATACGTTGCAAAAAACGAATCTTAACAACTTTTTTGACTACTGTGCATAGGGATAGGGAAATATGCATCTTTAAGATCAGTTTTCCCCAAGAATGCGTATTTTGAAATTAAATTTTTGCCGTCCTATGTAGTCTTCTATTTTGCTAACCGGAGTGGTGTCGTATTGAAAGGCATTTTATAAACCTGTACCCACTCTATTATTGAACTGTTTACCTTTAATTTCTGCCAATTTTGAACATATAATTCTAGTTCAGACGGTTGGCTAATTACATTGAAAGGGAGGGCTAATGCACTAATCCCACGGACCATAGTTGTTTCTGTAATTGATACAGTAGTTGTCTTGGCAGGATTTAGTACTCTCTTTGAGATTTAATTTTGATGGTCTGAGGACATTACAGTTGGCAGCTGGTTGATACTTCTCTATCATACTGTGTGTGTTTTTTTTTTAGTCCTTTTAATAAGTGATTATACCATCTAAAAACTATCTATCTCTGAGTATGCAGTTCTGGCCTCGCAGGTATGATTTCCTCGTTTTTATTTTTGCCTATTAACAAAGCGTGGTCTTTACTTTGTTCAGGATACTTCTCTATCATACTGTTTATTTTTTTTTATATCTTTTAGTCCTTTTAATAAGTAATTGTCCCATCTAAAAACTATCTGAGTATGTAGTTCTGGCCTCGCAGGTATGATTTCGTCGGTTTTTTTCCTATTAACAAATCTTACTTTGTTCAGGACCATCTGGTGCTTCTGATGTTGGTAAGTCTTGATTCGGATAAGTTATTTCCTCAGCTAGTGTGAGAGGATCTTCTAATGCATCTACAAATGCAAAAGATTTTCCTTGGTTTTGCTACTTATTATATCGATTGCATCTGCAAATGCAACGATCTATTAGCCTAGTTACAGCATCTGCAAATGCTGCAATTTCTGTTTTTGAACAGAAAAATAGGTTCATGGATATGTTCACTACCTGCAACTGCAATTGAATTGACAGTGGGTACGATGGATTGTATCTGCTAATAGAACGAACTATTCACCTTTTTGCTTGCTGCTTAACCCTGGTTATGCTTTCGTCTGCATCTGCAAATGCAACGATTTTTTAGCATATTTGCAGTATCTGCAAATACTGTAATTTCTGTTTTGAACAGAAACAAATGCAATGATTTTAAGTAAGAGGGTTGCAATAGTATGGTGGTTATTTGTTTTTGGTGGTTATTTGTGTTTGTATCTGCAAATACATAGCACTATACCGTTTTATTTTTGTCAATACATATATCCTTTACATCGGCAAATGTAGGGATATAGTGTGCCTCTAACCACTCCAACATAATACACCTAATGGGGTGGAGGCTGTTGGGGCCCTTCACATCTGCAAATGTGAAGGCCAATTTTAGTTACAGTTATTCGCATCTGCAAATGCGAATTTGTAAATAGGTATTGATATTATTTATTAACATCTCCTGCAAGCAATGTTTACTCCAATTTTTTCCCTCACTGGTTGGCTCATATCAACACGAATTGTTTAAAAATAATGCGTTCCGGAATACATCGCTTCGACAAAGCCGAACGATAAAATTCCGATAAATTTATGACGAGCGGCTAAATCCCGAGTTGCAATCCAAAATACTGCGCGAATCCATATCTACGTCCTAGCAAAATTTCTATTAATTTACCTTTTTCCCTTAACTTTGGGTTACTTTGGGTTAGTTTTGGTTAGCACTTGGTTAGTTCTTGTTGATTGATCCCCCGTTGCGAGCAAAGCGAACGGAGGGGCATGCATAGCTATAATAATACCCAACTTGGGTTTTAGTCGCTCCTAAATTATGAGTCAGCTTGCCTTTGTGGCTAGTTTTTAAGGGTTAATTTCGTGAGAAAAGGGCACTCTTCGACTTACTTAAAAAAAAAAATTATTTTATTTTTTTTTTTTTGAAAATTATTTATTAATGCAGTAATAACTATAATTACAGTATACATAGTCCTTAATCCTCTAGACAGTGTTTTTAACACTGGTATTGAGGATAATTGCATTTTAGTAATAATAATAGTACGATTTCCTATAAACTCTCTAGTATTGTGGCTATGAATATCCTTTGAAATTATTATGATAATATTTGATTTTTAAGTTTTATTTATTATCCTGTAGATAACTGGATCATGATTAAATATAACTTTTAGTTTTTTGTTTTGCAATATTTGCATCAAATCGAATTGTAGTTTATAGTCCCACATGTGGCCCATACGGGGGTCAATTATCGAAAACGTGATAATAGTACGAAGGCATTATAACCATTTGTTTCTATTTTTTATATTCCTTTATATGGTAAAAACGGTTTATTCTATGTAAAACATTAATGCAGGCCGACCGATATATTTCGTTAGTCAGCCTTTTGTTGTGTTATGTAACCACTTTTTGTGATTGAATAGTATTGCTTTGGTAGGATGTACTATTACGATTAGACGAGATTACTAGAGAACGATTCGAATAGCTCGTATCGTTAACTTTTGCTTATTATTTATATTCATTTCGATATAATATATTTCAATTCCGAATCTGTGTATATTTGTGCACAGACGACAAATGTAACAATGTTTTGTCATGCCCTCATATATAAATAAGAGTTTGTTAGTAATTTTTGACTGTAACCCGTTCGCACTCTATTTTATTCTAATATAGTTAGTTTTAGAAGTTTGAGAGTATTTTCCATTTTAATTTTATTAAGTCAAAAATTAAGGGTTACAAGTGTCATATTTATTCATAATACTAAGGTAGCTTAGTATTATACACATTATGCTTTTATACGAGAGATAGTTTCTGTTTTTATACATATAATATAACCAGGTATTTATGTATATTTGAAATTTTGGCATATAATCTTATGTGAACTCACCCCCTGATTCGCTTCTTCCGATGAATATTGCTCCCTTTTTTCGCCTCCTTTGCGAGCAAGACATATCACTACACATACACTGTACTTGAAATACGCTTTCTAGGCATTTTTCTTCTTAAAACCAAAAGAAAGAACCGATTTAAGGATTCTTGCTTGTCACCGATCGGTACAAAATTGTAATGACGCATCAAGGCGATAAGCTCGAGCGGCTAGCCAGGGTCGGCTGAATCACCATGTTTTTAGATAACTTCTTTAAAAATTGTACCGATTGGGAAAAAGTTGTATACTACAAAGTGTAATGAGGGACGGCGAAGATGCGAAGGATAATTTTACCTAGACTATTGTAATCACAAAATTGCTAGATAACATAATGTTGCAACATATGGTATGAGTTTGAGTTTATTTTAACTTTGGTTCAATTATCATTTATTTGTTATAGAAAATCGGTTGCATTTGCCTCAATGTCCATCAATGCACGTTATTATCCTCCAACATGTCCTTTTTGTTTTTGTGAAGAGAAATATAAACTAAATATAATTATCTATTTGATTTCTTTTAGATACACCTGTTCTATTTTACAATAATTATTATCCCCAATTTTGGCATTCTTCTTCATACCTAAATTCAATATTTTTAAAAAAATTTAATTTAGCTTGATTTTAATTAATATTTCATATTTGGCCTCTTATTAGTGCATCGTTTTTGACTTATGATACCGAATTTCAAAATTCAACAAACGCCAGGAATGCTTAAAAGAAAACAACTGCGAAACTTCCAGAATAGCGGAAAGCTACTGCTCTAGACATTATAGAGTGTGATCTGATAGTTAATTCCTGTGACGAAGACGCTCCATGAGATCTTTTAATTAAATTTTTCCATATTTCATAATTTTCATTTAGAAGTTAATAACGATGCTAGTAAATCGCCCTTATTTCAGCACAGACTGCTTGCAAAAACTTGCAGGTATTAATAATAAATTATGGCTGAGACAAAATGAGCTGTACTAAATGTAAGATATCCGCAAACATAACCTGTAAGGATTTATTTGAAATTATTAGAATACCGAGATGTTAATATAAGTTCTGATCAATTATTCGTTACTAGTGACCCTTACTGGAAAACAGCTGGATCCTTTTGTTACAAAAATTCTCCAGTTGGAAGGAATACACTCACAACGTGAAAGATGGTATCAGCAAAAAAATGTGGCTTATATATAAAAAAAATAAGAATGTCACTAATGATTCCAGCCGCTTGTAGCCTTCTAAATGCTATCAAACCCAGAAATATATTTTCTTTCCTTTCACCTTTAGATATATGTGGTTGATATTCTCTTTACCTTACATGACCTAACATATCTACTCTGAACTTCGAATTTATATCTTAAAATTTGAAATAATTACTATTTCATACTTTGAAATAATGGAGCGCACTCAACCGGGATCGACGAATACCGAAGTGCTCATAGCCGTGCCTCTTTTTCTAACGTTAGCATTTGACGAGGCCTTACCTTCCCACGCGATGAGCGTGTAAGGATATAAAAAGGCAAGTTTTAAACGATACTACCGTTGTAATTTTTGACCATTAAGTCCATTTTTCGTATACATTTTTCGTGAGATAAATTGTCAAGCACAAAACCATTATTATTTCGTCGTATTATCGGCAATATCGTCCCGTAAATGTTCTTTATGTAAAGTGCGGTTACCCTTTTAAAAGGCGCCTTCCTCGGGTCTGAACTACCATCCTTCGCTCTGGTCTTTTTCTGACCTAGAGTGTTTTTCAAGCCTTATTCCTGCTCATTTAAGACCTTTTGTTCGAAGTGATGCTGACCGCATAGTGGGACGTGTAGCTTCGCGGAAAGCAGTAGTTGGAGCCAGCCAAGTATCTGGGTTAATCTTGATGCCAATGTCTTGTTAATATCACTGTAATTATCTGATTTACTTTTTTTGTTTTGCGTACATTCGTATCGTACCGGTCACCGTTTCATATCGTTATGTGATCTATTAATACTTACTTTCTTCATTATCGTATCTGATATTATCTCGGCTAACAAATCTCTTTCTAATATTATTGTAATTAACTGATTCACTTTTTGTATTATGCATACACACTTAAATGCTATGAACTTACCGTAATTTACGGTAAGCAGTACACTGTCTTACATAAATACCACTTTTTTATATAAGCAGATTACCGAATTGACCTCATTTCGATTTTCTCTTTAGATTTTCATTGACCATATATTTCCTTCACAAGTTAATTTATTTGATTTAATAGTTTTTTAACTGTTTATTTGTCCACTGATATGATCGCTTCCATGGGATTAATTTACAATTAATTTTTATTTAGAAGATTGATCTTTATTTAGAGCCATCTGTGATTGTCTCTTCCTTGGTTAGAACTATATAAATTCAGATTTTAGTTATGCAGTATTAATGATTTACAACTTAAGATTAAGACTTAACTGTCTTATAGTTTGGGTGATTTTGATTTGGCAGAATCTTATCATTATTTTAAGTGCGATACTATCATATTAATTAGATTTGAGACCTAATTAATTTTTCATTGTGCACGTTTTGTCTCACAATTTATTA
>JAEQML010070775.1:0-16561 GCA_016904865.1 Pissodes strobi | reverse complement strand
AAGTAATCTCCTCAGGAATGGAAGCATACATCCCAAATTCCATCAAGTTACCATCAAAAGGAAAGCCCTGGTTCGACAAAAGATGCGAAAGAGCTGTAGGAAGGAAACAGCAAGCCTATAAGTACTGGCAGCAAAATCAGACTGCTGAAAATCGCAATTATTTTATCGAAGCGAGAAACGAGTGCAAGCGTGTGATCGACGAAACTAAGGACAAACACAATCAAAGGATCAGGAATAAACTTTTGCAATGCCCCAGTGGCTCCAGGAATTTCTGGTCGGTAGCAAAGGCAGTAAGTAACAACTTTACAAAAACGTCTCTCCCACCTTTAACGGACGAACGTGGCATCACGGCGACTACAGCCAAAGAAAAAGCAAACATGGTCGCCAAAATGTTTTCATCGCACTCTACCTTAGACGTCCCCAAAGTAAGACTCTCCCCACTATACCAAACATCAACACCACCATGGCAGAAGTCAAGTTTTCTCATCGTGATATTCGCAAAATCCTTAAAGAACTAGATACGCAAAAGGCATCAGGACCGGACGGAATACCTGCCATCGTGCTAAAGAACTGCGCCAACGAACTAACACCTGTTTTTCCAGGCTTTTTTCTCTTTCTTACAGAAAAGGGATTTACCCATCCTCTTGGAAAGTCGCTCGAGTGCAACCTGTTCCAAAAAAAGGCAAGAAAACCACGCCCTCAAACTATCGCCCGATTGCCTTGCTTCCAATAATCTCCAAAGTCATGGAACGTGTAGTCAACCAGCAACTACTCAAGTACCTCGAGAGCAACAGAACAATCAGCGATAATCAATACGGCTTTCGCAAAGAGAGATCGACAGGAGATATATTGGCCTATGTCACTCATATATGGAGTAGGGCAATTGAAAACTACGGAGAGTCTCGAGCGATTGCGTTGGATATTTCAAAGGCATTCGACAGAGTTTGGCATGACGGACTGCTCAACAAACTGCCGTCCTTGGGACTGCCCGCCTCTCTCTGCAGATGGCTGACCAGTCTCCTTAAGAACCGATCCCTACATGTTGCAGTCGATGGACACATCTCGGACACATTCAACATCAACGCGGGCGTGCCTCAGGGCGCAATACTTTCACCAACTCTGTTCCTCATCTATATTAATGACCTGCTGATCGAAACGAATAATCCTGTTTACAGTTTTGCAGATGACAGTACTCTTGTCTCCCACTTTAGATCAGAAAAACCCTTACCAGCGACTGAGACTCATCACCGCAGACAGGAGCAGATTACAGCAATTAATCAAGACCTGGAGAAAGTTCAAACTTGGGGCGACCGAAATTTGGTCCAGTTCAATGCAGCAAAGACCCAAGCAGCAACGTTTACTAAGAGGGCCAATACAGCGGGCCCTGACATCATTATGGCAGGATCGACCATTCCTTCATCCTCGTCAATCGGGCTGCTGGGTGTCTCGGTCAACAGCAATATGTCATGGCATGACCATGTTGCTAACATCGCAAAATCAGCCTCCCAGAAGCTTGGTGCGCTATTTCGCAACAAAAAACTCTATACACCGCAGCAGTTGCTTTTGCTGTACAAAGCGCAAATAAGACCGTGCTTAGAATATTGCTCACATATCTGGGGTGCCGCACCAAAGCATACCCTAAAGCTGCCGGATACCATTCAGAAGAGGGCTGTGCGTCTCGTCGGCGATCCGGAGTTGACCCGGAATCTGGATAGTCTGGAACATCGCAGACATGTGGCCGAGATGTCTCTGTTTTACAGATACTTTCACGGCAGATGTTCCCAGGATTTGGCCCACATAATCCCGCCCCTGGCAACTCCTGTCAGGCAGTCCCGACAGACGGCAGGAGCGCACCAGTTCGTCGTACAACTAGAAACACCTAGAACATCGCTTTACCAGAACTCCTTTGTCTGGCGCACTGCATCACTGTGAAACTCACTTCCAGGACATCTGTTTCCCACTAATTACAACCTACAAATATTCAAGAACCGTGTCAATCAACATCTTCTCACACACACCGCTCGTCGAGCGCCATAGGATCTACCTTTAGTGTGTGTGCCACTGCCATAAAAAAAAAAAAGATATAGTGAACCTACCAGTGAAGTCAACATTTGCCAGGTCATTTATGTATGATAGAAACAGCAGTGGTCCCAGCACAGAACCCTGGGGGTTGAGAAGCATATTGGAATCTGCACCCTGGCATCTAACAAACTGTCTTCTCTTGGACACATAAGATGTTAGTCATTTCAAGGCAATTCCCCTAAATCCATAGCACTCGAGTTTCCTCAGCAGTGCTTCACGATTTACACAGTCAAATGCTTTTGAAAAATCGCCTTCGGCATCACCTTCGTTTAAGCCAAAGTAAAATTTCTCCAGGAAAATAAACACGGCATCCCCTGTTCCTTTGAAATTTTGGAAACCATATTGAGCCTCATTCAGCAATTTGTGCTTTGTGACAAAAGATATCATCCTATTTTTGACCAGCCTTTCTACGAACTTTGATAGGGTAGGAAAAAGAGATATTGGATGGTAACATGAAGGATCTTCCAAGTTTCCACCTTTAAACATTGGCTTTACTAAGCCGGTCTTGAAGGAAGCTGGAAAATAACCCGAATCAAATGAAACATTTATAGCATCAACCAGCGATCTCAATGCATTGTCCGACAGATTCTGCCATATTAGCGAACTCTCCTGAGGACCTTCAACAAGTTGTATACAGAGTTAACCAAATAGGCAAACAGTTCGGGCTAAAAATTGATATATAATCTTTGGGAATGTTTGAAACTATCAAGCTTTGAAATGCATGCAGGAGTGATGTGTCACTATGTTGGGGATAAAAAGTAATCCATGTACGCATTCAGAAAAAAAAGGAAAAAATATTTTGATGCGACTTTTGTAATTAAAAATTACTAGAGCACAAAACCACGTGTTTGAAGCTAAAATTTAAAGGCTTCGCCTTCACAGGGCTCATGAGAACAACGCCAACAACAGCATTAGATATATATCTTGCTGGATCACTCGCACCACTCGAAGTCTCAAGGTAATGTCCTCATAGTATCTGGAGAAAAAGAGATGAGATAGTTGGACAGGGAATTATATCCCTCAAATACACTGGTCCTCATCCAGGGTCGCAGTACTTGAGGACAGCCTCCAAGCCCTCAATTAAGGTCCATTTTCTCCACATTCTATATATAAATGATTCAGTAAAACACTTTGAAATCAAAGATCTACTATTGGTAGATGACACTTGATAATGTGATCAGTATATAGATTTGAAGCAGGCTGACTTATAAATGCTCTAGGTAATTCGAGTGAGTGGCATTCCAGCTAGAAAGCTGAACTATCAACTTCAGTGCACAATCATGAATAGAACAAAACGTTTTTGAAAGTTCAGATAGGGCGAACTATGAGTAAACATATTGGAAAGAGATAATTCTTTTTATGTAACAAAGGAGACGCATAAGAACGATTCTTAAAGAGAACATATTGAAACTTGTACTTATGGATCATTATCTTCTTCAATCTTCTTCTTCTTGATCTGCAATCCATTAATGGATGTTAGCGACCACATTCTCCATTGCCACTCTGTCGCTAGCCGTGTATATGAGTGTCTGGATGTTATGTAAACCTGTCCATTGTCTTATATTTCGAAGCCACGACATCTTCTTTCTCCCAATTCCTCTTCTGCCCTCGATCTTTCCCTTGATAATTAGTTGTAGGAAGTTTTTCTCTTTTTAATAGTATCGAAGAGTTGACGATGGTCTTTGTTTATCATTCTTAAAACTTCTTCGTTACTCCATGGAATCTTGAGAATTCTGCGATACACTCACATTTCAAATGCTTCTAATTCGTTAATCATATTTGCTTGAGAGTCCAATCCTCAGCTCCATAGAGAAGAAAGAACTGGCCAGAATCTCAACCTAAGCTCCAGATCAAAGTCGGTATATGTGAATATCCTTTTCAGTTTTGTTCTACATTGCATTTTATCTCTTTGTCTGATGTCCATTTTATAGATAGCCATGTTCCAAGGTATTTGAAATATTCCGCACGTTCTACTGATCAAAAGTCAGCCCAGAGTTGGTAAAAGCGTTTTCATCCCTTGTTACTACCATAAACTTAGTTTTCTTGGTGTTTATATTCAAACCCATGGTTTTACTATGTTGGTCCACCATGCTAAGGAGTTGTTGTAATTTATCCATGCTATCCGCAATTAGAACTGCGTCATTAGCATACCGAATATTATTGATCCATGCACCATTAACTCTGATCCCTGCATCCTCGAGTGCTTCTTGAAAGATAGGCTCCGAGTAAAGGTAAAGAGCAAAGGACGCATCCCTGTCTCACTCCTTTTTGAATTTGGAGCGCTCTTGTTACTTCATTACCGACCCTTACTTTTGCATTTTGGTGCCAGTACAGATTTTTTATGCATTTGATATCTTTTTCATCCAGATCCAGTTTTCTAAGTTGTGCTATTAGTTTATGATGTTGAACTTTATCAAATGCTTTTTCATAGTCTCTAAAGCACAGGCATACATCAGCGTAATGATGTCATAGCAATTTTGGATCAGAACTTGCGTTACCACTATCACCTCTCTTGTATCCAGACTCTCTCACGCTTCCTCAAAATTCTCCTATGGATTATCTTCAGAAATATTTTGAGAGCATGGCTCATAAGGCCAATAAGCATATGATCTTCAGATGTTCTTGTGTTGCTTTTCTTTGGTAAGGGTACAAGTTTAAGCAGTTCGGAAGGGATTTCATCTGGGCCCACTGCCTTATTATTCTTAGCATTGTGTATCGTGTATTCTATTTCCCCTCTAGTGATAGAAGGACCCGCCATTAGACCATCACTGTTTGTAGTTTCTTATGTACCTCTGCCATATCTTCATTTTGTCGATATTTTCCAAAATAAAACATTCTTTTTTAAGCCATTCATTTTCAGCAATTCTGATCTTTGACTTTATCGCTCTTTGCAACTCATTATATTTGTTCTTATCACTTTTGTATTTTCCGCGTTGATCCATTAATATGTTTTCATCAGTCATCCATTTTTGTGAAGAACATTATAAATGTTCTTAATGCAGAAGAATAAAGTTTGTTAATTTTGAATCGCAATAAAATAATCACAAAACCCTCTATACCCATTTATAAATATGTAAATGTTCATAATAAATCAAGAAGACTCCATTTTCCCGACAGTAAAGAAACCCGCGCCCCATTACCATCCCATTTCTTTGTTAGTGCTCTAAAACGATAAACAATACTTAACAGTAACCTTGCTTCTAATAGGTCTTGAGTCGGCTATACCCTTTTTATTAGCATAATAACTCACTGCCCGTAATAATACAGACCGTAATAGTGGCTACTCTATAATTAGGCCCAACAATTGAAATTACTGCGTGGTAAGCCACTACTTGTTTTAGATCAAAAATATATATTTAGGACTTATTCCCTATGAAAATACAGACCATCTATTTCTCATTTATATGATTTTACGGCTTCCTATCGAAATTGGTGCGCCCCTTATCATATTCGAATGAAGAGTTGGATTCAATTGAGTCGATCTAGGATTTAAAAAATCAAGTTTGAACAATAGTATATTATTTTATATGGAGGAAAAGTGATACTTTTCATGGCGCGCTCGTGTTTAACAGCCGAACGGAGTGAGGCTGGTAATAGAGAGCAAGCCATGAAAAGTAACTTTTCCTCCAAATAAAATATGCTGTTTTTTCTTCAAATGTCAACATGTTAATGCAAAAACATCTCTTAATAGTAATAATATCTAATTATTATTAAAGATAAATGGGTTCGCAAGGCGACTTAGACAACGGTCGTAGGTGGCCTTGCTTAGACCGGTGTCGGTGAATATCGTAACATAAAGCTGTCAGTGGACACTGTCAACAATAATTATTTTTTTAAGATGGCGTGTCCGATTGCGTTTTAATTCCGTATTAATAAGCAGTTATTGAGTAAATTCGATTAAATAATAACCAATTCCTAAATTAGTGATTTTTAGAAATGCAGTCACAAATTGAGTGATAAATGCAAATTGTAGTTTAATAAATCTTGAGTTGTTGACGCTTATTTTGTTGTCTGTTTGTATTGTATCTATGTTGCTATGACAACACTTTTACCTCCGCCGGCGGAAAAGTGAAAAGTAAAGCTCCGGCGGAGGAAAAACGAAACTTCACGGCCGCCTACACAGTCGAGTAATGACGGATTTGCTAGTTATGTGACGACCACAAAGGAAGTTCTCACGGAAACTGCAGAGCTAGCAACTTCATGCGAACTTATAAATATACCTAATTATTGTATTATTATTCATTCTTTTCATATTCTCGAGCTTGTAACGTGTTAAATAAATATTTTTAAAAACACAGTTTCTGCTTTGCGAAACATAACTGGCGCAGTCGTTCGGATAGTTGCAGTTTTTCCTATCGAAGTTTCACGGCATCGGGTCCGATTCGTTCGCGAAAAACGTAGTTTTCAATCTTTTGGCAACTAAGAAAAAACCTCTTCGCATCGCAGCCGCAACCCACAGGCGAGAAAAAGAGAAGAATCATCCCGTGCAGACAGGACCTTGGTAAGTCAAGTATTTTCCTGTTTTTCACATTTTTCCCCGTATAGGAAACCTCTATTTTTAAATTTTCTTTTCTGATAAAGAAGTAAATTGTAATTTAATTTAAGGCAACCATTATTAGCTTTAGAAAGTGAGACATTTATTTTATTTGAATGAATATTATTGATATTTATTTCCACTGTTGACACTATTACAATTTAGATACGTATTTATGAGCATTAACCGAACCGCAGGCGAGGTTGATAATCTTATTAAAGATTTTTTTGAGAAATTAACTCTTAAAACTCCTAAAAAAATGCCTGATACGGAACCGCAGGTTCAAACAGGATCAAATTTAAATATGCTGAAAATGTATATTGATATAGTACCAAACTATGACGGCGATGAAAATACGCTAGCGAGCTTTTTATCATCATGCGATTTTTTATTTCAAAATTTTGATAAGGGTGATGCTATTTTAAAAGATTATTTAGTTAGGGTAGTTCAAAATAAACTTATCGGTAGAGCACAATTATTAGTAGGTTGTCGTCCTGAGTTAAATTCATGGGATTTAATAAAAAATGCGTTATCAAGTACTTTTGGCGATAATCGAAATATTGAATGCTTAGAGCAGGATCTTTTTATGGCTAGACCTAACAAAAATGAACATCCTTTAGAATTTGGTAGGAGATTACAGGTTTTAAGAAGTCAACTAGCACAAAAAATAAGCTCTGTGTCCACAATTTCTAGAGAGGCTAAGATTATATATTTAAATCAATATGAAAATCTTTCCTTAAGAACATTTATTCGTGGTTTAACAGGTCATGTTCAAAGCATTATTAGATTAAGAAATCCCACTAGCCTCGAAAGCGCAATGACATTTGTACAGGAAGAACACAACTTTCAATATACTCAAAATATATATAAAAATACAGTGACGCAGTCACCTACTCAAAATTGGGTCGGAAACCAACAAAGGCAGTTAACTAGATTACCATATTTTCAACCTAGGACAAACTCGGCATTAATAAATGCGAATAGCCCTCGATTTCAATCTCAACAACAGTTTAACAGATTTCCCTGTCAACCAATTAACGTACAACCACGACCAGTAGGAGCGCGACATTTCCCAACTAATCGTCAGGTATTTGGACCACCTAAAAATGTGTTTAGACCAACAGGCCAAGTTCCTATTAACAAACCCGAGCCTATGTCAACAACCTCTAGAAACCCTACCATTTACGCTAGACAACCCTCCTTCCAAAATAGACAAACTAATCATTTTCAAACAACAGGACCTCGAAATTTTGTCGCCGAAGAACTTTACCAAATTGACGACCAACAAAATCAAGAAATTTTGGAAACGGAAGAAAACGCTGTCGCTCTAATGCCGCAGGCAAATTTAGACGACGATGTCGACTATAATTACGACGACGTTTATATTAACCCCGAAAATGAGCATGCAAGTGAAAATATTTATGATTTTAACGATATTAGTAACGACGAAAATTTTATACGGACAGGCCTGTTGCAAAACAAAACATAACAATGGCCGAGATGCATACCGAATTTACAAGTAATTTACCATATATAGAAATTAAAAAACCACCAATGAAATTACTTATAGACACGGGTTGTTCTCAATCACTATTACGTCCCGCTATTGCGCAAAAATATTTTGCCGAAAAGATATTTACGTCCCCCACAAAAATACGAACAGGTATAGGTGAAAAATTAGTTCAATTTAAAGCTCGTATTCCAGCACCTTCTGAGCTAAAATCTAATGAAAATATAATTTTCACTCTTTTTGATTTCCATCCGTATTTCGACGGTATACTAGGACTTAACGAAATTCAAAAATTTAATTTTCTTATTGACTTCAAAAATAAATGCATTAAAAACGAGGTAACCACTGTTCCCATACTGTATCCGCATTCGCAGAATGTAGTGTATACAATTTCTGTTAATTCTCACGAAATTGTCGCAGCCCAGGTGCCGGTATCTGTTTACGATGGCGACATCATAATACCTGAATGTTACGTAGGAAATCTGTTTTTCCCAGAAACTTTAACAACTGCAAAACAAGGTCTTGCAAAAACTGAAATATTTAATTTTACCGATAAAAATGTAACTATAAACCTTAAGGAAGCTTTAAATGTGATTCCTTTCCCAGACGCGAAAAAAGATAGCTTCGAATTTTATCATATGGAGCATTTGTTACCTAACACCGTTCTTAATAAAGATAATGATATTCCAAACTTAATACGTGTCGAGCATTTAAATTCTGAAGAACGTAATTTAATAACTAAGCTTTGTCGCGAATTTTCTGACATTTTTTATAAAGAAGGCGAAAAACTAAGTTTTACAAACCAAGTAAAACACGATATAAAAACCACAGATGAGACTCCAATTTTTACTAAGTCCTACAGGTATCCTTTTATCCATAAGGAAGAGGTACAAAGGCAAATTAATAAAATGCTAGAGGACGGTATTATTAGACCCAGTCAGAGTCCATGGTCCAGCCCTATTTGGATCGTTCCCAAAAAACTAGACGCGAGTGGCAAACCAAAATGGCGCATAGTAACCGATTTTAGGAAGGTCAACGAAAAAACGATAGAGGACCGATACCCTCTTCCAAATATCACGGATATTTTGGATAAATTAGGCCGCTGTCAATATTTCTCTGCTTTAGATCTTGCCGCAGGCTTTCACCAAATAGAAATGAACCCCAAGTCAATTCCAAAAACCGCGTTTAACGTCGAAAATGGCCATTATGAGTACGTACGCATGCCATTTGGGCTAAAAAACGCGCCCGCGACCTTCCAACGGGTTATGGATAACATTTTAAAAGGCCTACAAGGGACAAATTGTTTAGTTTACATGGACGATATTATCATTTTTTCCGCAAGTCTAGAGGAACACATAAAACATTTAAAACTAGTCTTTAAACGTCTAAGAGAAGCGCGATTTAAAGTACAGTTAGATAAATCCGAATTCCTTAGGAAGGAGGTAGAATTTTTAGGGCACGTTATCACGCCAGATGGAATTAGGCCAAACCCGAAAAAAATAGATGCAATTCAAAAATTCCCAATTCCGAAAAGTGCTAAAGAGATTAAATCATTCTTGGGACTTTTGGGATATTATAGGCGTTTTATACAGAATTTTGCAAAGCTAACCAAACCTTTTACAAAATGCTTGAAAAAAGGCGAAACTATCGAGCACACATCTGAATTTATCGAAACATTTGAACTATGTAAAAATATCCTCTGTAACGACCCAGTTCTACAATATCCGGACTTTGAAAAACCCTTTCTTTTGACAACAGATGCCTCTAACTTCGCAGTCGGTGCTGTTTTAAGTCAGGGTAAGATAGGTAATGACCTTCCCGTGGGATACGCGTCCCGTACCCTAAACCCAGCGGAAGTTAATTACAGTACCATAGAGAAAGAGTTATTGGCAGTAGTATGGGCCACCAAATACTTCAGGCCATATTTATTTGGAAGAAAATTCACAATAATAACGGATCATAAACCACTCCAATGGTTATTCAATTTAAAAGAACCAAGTTCGCGCTTGGTAAGATGGCGATTAAAACTCGAGGAGTATGATTATGATATTGTATATAAGAAAGGAAAGCAGAACACGAACGCAGACGCCTTATCAAGAATTGAAATAAATATGATGGAAAATGAGTCAGTTGTTGGAAACCCCGGAGATGTCGACAACGATATTAACCAGTATTTGCAAGAATTGCAAAACAAGCCCCAGACAACTAAAGAAAAAGAAGTCATTAGCGAAATATTCGATCTAAACTCACCTCCAACTTTCCAAACAACCAGTAATTTAGACTTACCCAACGAACGTGAATTAGAGGAGAATGAAACGATACATTCGTCAAGGGAAGACCCAATTCTCAATATACCTATCACGGAAAATCCGGTAAACTATTATACGAATCAAATTGTTTTTACCCAGAAAAACACAGATACTTACCATGTGGTAAGAGCATCACCTTTCGAGACAAAAAATCGTAAAACTGTCAATCTTTCTAATAACTTTGAGGAAGAAATAATAAAGTTTTTTAAAGATTACGTCGAACCCAAGAAAATGTACTGCTTATATGTCCAAAAATCCGAAATCGAGCTATTACCTAAAATATCTGTACTTCTTACCAACACATTCAAAAACCATTCATATCGGTTAACTTTCTCTAATTCTATGTTACATGATGTTACTAGTGAAGAGCGGAAAAAAGAGCTAATTAAACACTATCACGAAAAAACTTGTCATCGTGGAATAAACGAAGTTCTAGCTGATTTGAAACGATTATATTTTTGGCCCAACATGAAAACTGACATAATAGAATATATTAATGATTGCGAGATATGTCAACAGGCAAAATATGATAGGCATCCGCCTAGAATCAAATTTGCCCTAACAGCAACTCCATCAGAACCACTAGAAGCTTTACATATAGACACCTTTCAAATTTTGAACACGAAATTTTTAACCATCATTGATGTATTTTCCCGGTACGCCCAAGCATACCCCTTGGAACCAATATGCAGTGCTGAGACAGTCTTAGATCAGTTAATTAATTTTATGACCCATTTTGGAATACCACAGTCAATTACTTGTGACAATGGCCCAGAATATAAAACATCTTTGTTAGCTGATTTTTGCAAACTACATAAAATAAATCATCATTTTACTACACCCGGAAACTCTAACAGCAATAGCCCCGTTGAACGACTTCATTCAACTCTTGTAGATAACTTCCGTGTAATGCGTTTAAAAGACCCAAAATTAAGCATAAAGAAAGCAATGCAATATTCAGTGTTAGGCTACAATTCGGCAGTTCATAGTGTTACCAAACAAAAACCGTTTGATATTATAAATGGACGCCTAAAAGCAATTGACCCTTTTGACCTAACAGACGAACTAATATTGAATAAATTTATTATTGATAGACGCGAACGTTTAAAACATTTATATAATCATATTCATGAGACATCCCTAACTGCGAAAACACACGTAATCGAAAAAAGAAACGAAAATCGCGAAGATCCGCCCACGCACGCCGAAGGTTCTAAGGCTTATATAAAAAATAAGAGCGCAGCTCGAAATAAAGCTAAACCACGGCATATAAAAACGATAGTTAAAAAGAATCTACCAACAAAAATTAAAACCCATAAAAATAAACTTGTCCATAAATCACAAATAAAGAGACCCTCAACTAATAAGCGCTCTCTTCCACAGGACAAGGATAAGGACAATAACCATGACACTGACCAACCCCAACCAGGTTGCAGTTATACTCGTGATGATAGCGGCTCTGACTCATAGCAGCGATATCAAATTCACTGAAATAAAATCTCCTTTATTTCCCTTTAATTTAGGTATGACTAGAATTGTAGAAAGTAAGCATACTTTTATACATTATATTGACGTAGGTCCTTTAGCTAATCAATTAAATAATCTTGAACATTTTTATAAAATTATAGAATTAAACCTAGAGACAACATATGCTAGAAATAGTGCTTCTGCAATCTTGCGCAATCTTCTGATGCATGCAGAACATTTAATTAATAACGTTAGGATTAAGCTTAATAATATTTCACCGCATAAGCGATCTAAAAGAGGTCTTTTAAATATCGTGGGTAAGGTTAACAGATGGCTTTTTGGGAACTTAGATAGTGACGACGGAGAAAGGTATGACAAAGCAATTTTGTCTTTGGCAAACAATCAGAATTCTGTTAATCACGAAATGTCTCTTCAAATATCCCTCACTAAACAATTAATCAGTAACTATAATAAAACAATTTCTCAATTAGATGCAAATCAAAAATTGATAAAAAGCAAGTTACTGCAGTTTCAGTATAACGTAAATCAAACGTTAGGCGACATTTCAGCATATTTAAGAGCTCAAAATACTCTCGATCAGATCATCCTAAACAGCCAAAATTTAATTACCTTCTTAGACAATATTGAGAATGCGGTTATGTTCGCTAAACTAAATACGTTGCATAGTTCAGTAATCTCTGCATTTCAATTAAATGAAATCATAAACTACTTGGTGAATACATACGATAATAAAAAAATTGTAAATTTTAAAAATATAATTTCGTATTATCAAATTTGTGGTCTCCAAGTAAGCTTTTCTAATAGTAAGATTATATTCGCTATACATTTTCCAATCTTACTTAATGAGGTTTTCGATACTTTTCACCTCATCCCAATTCCTTTGAACCAATCAATCATAATTCCGAATTATCCCTACCTAATACTTGGCTTGAATCAAATTCAAGAAGAACAAGAAGAGTGCCCGCAAATCGAAGATGTCTACATATGCCAAAATCGATTGAAAACTCTGTTTACGAATTGCATCGTCTCGATGATCCGGTATGCTGAAAACCAAAACTGCCACGCGGAAAAGGTTCAATTACAACACCCAATAGTAAAAGCCATTACCAGCAAACACATACTAATTATACCTGCGGAGGAACAATTAAAAGTCTTCGAAAAATGTGAAACAAATGGAGGATACGTCCTTGTTTCCACGCCAAAAATGGTAGAGATACCAGTCGGCTGCCAAATAAAAATTTTGGACTACCATTTTATCAATAAAGAAGACGAAGTTAAGGAAGTTCCGCTTAGCTTACCTGAGATTAAAATGCCCGAAGAAAACACGCATTTTCTAAAGCAAGAGCCCATCCAACTTGAATCAATCGATCTGGACGAAATACATCGGCTGAAAGAAAAATCAATGCTCCTGAGGACCCCCGAAAAATGGGATATCCACCCAGTCGGATGGAGGTTTATCAGCATCATCCTTTCACTTGGAGTAGTAGGAGTAGCCCTTTGGATCTGCCTGAAAATCTATATACAAAGAACCCGGAAGAGGACTGCCAATCAACCCAATGAATCCAACCCATGAAACATTCATCCCTCATGTTTCACTCTTCGGCGGGAGGAGTTATGTGACGACCACAAAGGAAGTTCTCACGGAAACTGCAGAGCTAGCAACTTCATGCGAACTTATAAATATACCTAATTATTGTATTATTATTCATTCTTTTCATATTCTCGAGCTTGTAACGTGTTAAATAAATATTTTTAAAAACACAGTTTCTGCTTTGCGAAACATAACTTGCTGACGTTTGAAGAAAAAAAGCTTTAAATTCAAAAGAAGCTAAGTGAAATGCTTTGAATTCATCTTTCAACCAAAGGTGCGGGACAATAGGAAAATCTCCAGCCTACTGAAAATATAACTACAAGACTGAACTAACACCACTTGATTATTTATCGCAGGAGTCGCCTACAAATTTCATTTATTTTAACGCAAGAAGAGAGTAGTTTGTAGAATATACTTAGTTTAATATTCTAAGAATTTTATATTGCTCTTGTTTTATTTTCTTTCACATAGTTTTCATTATTTTCCTGTTGCTGTATTTTGTTTCACTTTATCTAACTCTATTTTTTTTCCTATATTTTTTTATTTTTCTTTAACTTATTTATTATCTGATCTTATGTCGGACGCCAAGATTAAAAAAATGATAACGGGGTTAACAAGTGTGCGCACTTAATATTTGACATCAGATTTCGCCTTATTCGCTGTAGGATACAGCACAAGATTCTAAACATGCTAAGTTTTATTTTAATTTTTGTATCTGTATTTTATGTCTATCTGTTTCGTTCCACTTCATTCTCATTTTGTTTCTATAATTTCATTTGGTTTCATTTTAACTTTGTTCAGTCTATTTTTGCTTTATTTTTTTTTTCATTTTACGTTGAAGATTCCTATGTTTAAATCTCTGATGACTGTATGAGGCCAAACCTTTTTCAAATAACAGATGATATCGCCGAAAAAATAATAGCGACGGACGTAGATGATGTGATTTTTATTCTATTTATTTTTCTTGATTTTGTGCTTGTCTTATTTTATTTCACTTAATTTTCATTTTGTTTCTTTAATTTGATCTTGTTTTATTTTAATTCATTTCATTTCAATGTATTCTTATTTTGTTTTTCATTTCACTTTTACCTTTATATTAAAAGTGATGTGGAGACGTTTCTAGTTAGTTTTCGTTATTTTCCTTTTGTTAAGTTTGTTTCATTTTATTTAACTATACTTTGTTTCATATTTCTTGAAGTGAAACTTCTTTAGCGAGGGTCAGAAAAAAAGAAACGCTTATCAAAGTTGAAACGGTTATCAAAGAGAAACGCCCCTTCAATTAAGCATGTTCCAGTTCCTGAAATTTTCAGGACATGTAGGGAGGTAAAATGAGGATCCTGGACGAAAACTGGACCCCGTACCCCTCTTCTCCTTCCCCGTTCGAAAAAACTAAAATTATTAATTTCGGGAAAACGGGAAGAGCTACGGGTTCGAAATTTTTATGATAGCTGCGCCTTATGTGGGATTACCTTTGATCATCTGGGATGAGACCGGCGCGGCGTACTAATTTAAGGGGGGATTTTGGGGAAAAAAACCTTTTTTGCTTCGTATCGAAAATTCGAGAAGCGATCAGGGGGGGGGGGGGGGGGGGGGTATTATACTCCCACCTTCCCGGATACCCAAAATTTTTTAAAAAATGGGAAAAAACTGAAAAAACTTAAAAAATTGCTCGGGGGTTTAATAAAAGTATTATAAAACGAAATAAGAAAAAACAATTAATAAAATAAAAGTTAGAGAAACACGGCTTTCGGCGAAAAAAAGTCGAAGGAATTCAGCTACGAGGTCGGGGATGGCAAAAATAGGAAGAAAAAAATGTTTTCTCAAGAAAAAAAATTAAATGGGAAAAAATTGAAAAACGCAAAAAAATCCAAGAATTTAATAAAAATAAAACGAAATACGAAAAAAAACAAAAGATTGTTCGGAAAATTAAAAAAGATTAATTATAAAACCAAATAGGAAAAAAGTTAATAAAATAAAAAAGAAAAATATGTTCGGAAAGTTAATAGAAGTATTATCAAATGAAATAAGAAAAAAAATAATACAAAAAATAGAGAAACGCGGTATTCGGCGAAAAAAATGGAAACGAAATTAATGAGGTGTCGAAACCGGGGGCAAAATTTGAGAAAAAGCTTAAAAAATATTAAAACTCAATTTCTAAAATCTCTCTCAGACGTTTCACTTCAGTTGTTTTGTGTGCTTATAAAGGTGAGGTGAGGCACATATTGTTTTTAATTTACTTATATTTCATTTTGCTTTTTTTTATTTGATTTTGATTTATTTTAGTTTATTAGTGCTCTATTTTTTCATGTTGGTTTTTCCTTTATTTGAATTCACTTTATTTCAATCTATTCTTATATTGTTTTTTTTTCCATTTCACTTTAACTTTTATTTTAAAACTGATGTGTAGACACAAAAAGCAGTTTTTTGCCGATACCTCTGCATCGGAATCTCGGCTCGAAAGTCTGACAAGCGATCAGTGGAGGGAGGGGAAATATAATTACATCCCCCCCGGATGCCCAAAAAAAGTTCAAAAAACAGGAAAAACTGAAAAAAAAAACGTACAAAATTCTTCGGATAGTTAATAAAAGTATTATAACAGTAACACGAAATAAGAAAAAAAAATTAATAAGGAAAAAAATTAGAGAAACGCGGTTTTCGGTGAAAAAAGACGAAGGAGTTCAACTACGAGGTCGGGATGGCAAAAATGGGAATAAAAAAATACTTTATGAAAATAAAAAAAATTTAAAAAGGGGACAAAATTGTAGAAAACGTAAAAAAATTTTCGGAAAGTTAATAAAAGAATTATAGAACCAAATAGGAAAAAAATAATAATAAAAAAAGAAATTGTTTGGAAAGTTAATAAAATTATTATAAAACGAAACAGAAAAAACAAATAAAGAAAAAGTTAGAGAAACGCGGTATTCGGCGAAAAAGGCGAAGGAGTTCAGCTACGAGGTCGGGGAAAAAAATTAAATGGGAAAAAATTGAAAAACGTAAAAAAGTGTTCAGAAAGTTAATAAAAGTATTATAAAACGAAATACGAAAAA
>JAEQML010070774.1:0-16561 GCA_016904865.1 Pissodes strobi | reverse complement strand
TTATACTATACCACAAATAATATATTGCGTAGCTATATTGTTTGTGACTATACTTATCAAGAGTGTCGTATAGAGACACATTTTGTGAAATTATGAATTTTAGGCTTATTATTTAAAATACATACAATGTATTATATATATTTTTATAACGCCTATAACATTTCCAATCAAACGAAAGAAAAATATACAGGGTGTTCCATTTAAAAAAACATAAGTTTGACTTATAGCTAAAAATTGACAGCTCACAGCAAAAATCTGATTACGCCACTGGATTCTACGTCAAAAACTGTATAAGAGCAATTTTTTAGCTTTGCGATATGTTAAAGGATAACGGAGATACGAGGGGGTCCCAAAATGCATTATTTTCAATTTCGCCCTGTATCTCAGAAACGAAGCGGGCTATGAAAATTTTGTTTATACCATCGTTCGTTTCACAAAAAAGTAGCACAGTATTGCGGAAACCGCAACTCTCTATCTTTGCTCGTAAGTGAGATACCCCGTAATATCATCGAAAATGGGACACCCTGTACATTGAAAAATAATATGTATTTAGGAAAACCCAGTTGTTTAGAAGACGCATTGGCGTGTGCAAACGAATTTTGAAAGATTGTATGGTAATGTTAACGATGTAAATAAACCTTATAGAGCCTTAACCTCTCAAAAACCATCAAATAATCATAATAACTTCCAGAACAACTACACAAATAATTCACAACATCCTAACTATTTTAACACACACCAGCCGCAAAACTATTCAAATTTTACACCAAGACCTCAATGGTCATCACAACAAAACTTTACACCAAGAACCCAATGGTTAACACACAAAACTTCACACCAAGACCCTAATGGAGATCCCAACCAATTAATATCCAACCCAGGAATTTACCGCCAAGGAAATTCCCCACAAATCAAGAAGTTTTTGGAAAACCTCAAAACGTTTTCCACAAGAATCCCCTCAAGAAAATCTCCCAGAGCTAGATAATTACCCCCAATTCTACGATGCTTCCAATGCCAACAATGACGACCATGCCTATTTCGCAAACAGTCAAATTTCCGAGGAAATTGAAAATTTTCCCGATCCAGGCCTGCCAGATCAACAGATCTAGTAGAGATTAATATCTCATCAAATAATACCCTCCCTTAAGTCAAAATAAAATCACTCGACCTAAAACTTTTGATAGAGACTGGTAGCAGTAGATCTATTTTAAATCCATCTTTCGCCGCCACCCTAACCGTGTATACCAAACAACAAACACAATAAAACAGCTGTAGGCAGTTAACAAACACAATTGCAGGCCACTATTCCCGCATTTGTAGAATACGGAATTAAATATGAAATTGATTTTATTTTATTTGATTTTCATGATTATTTTGACGGAGTAATAGGAATCCTTCATTTAATTAATATGAATTTAAATATTGATCTAATATAAAAAACTTGTCGGCAAATGTATGGAAATTCCTTTCGAATAAAGGTCACCTGCTGACATCAAATTTTCATTCTCAGTTAATCCTCACGAAAAACTAATTAAGAATATACCAGTCAGCATATTTGAAGGCGATATATTAATAAACGAAATGAAACTTAACGGTCTTATAATCCCACATTGCCTGTCTTATTCTAAGAATAGATTCGCTGCAGCGGAAATGCAAAACCATACAGATAAGATAAAAAACGTTACCTTGAATCAGCCGATATCTGTAGACTCATTTAAAGGCAAGCTATATGTACGTTTGAAACAAGGAATAATGAGAACGAAAATTACGTATACAAGCGAAACGAGAAACTAATGTCCAAGACGTACCGAGCACATGAACACCGAGGAAAAAATATCGATATCAAATTTATGTCTAGACTTCTCGGATATATTCTTTAAGCCAGGAGATAAATTAAGTTTTACCTCTAAAGTAAAACAATATTAAAACCTCCGACGAAATTCCGGTGCACACGAAATGCTACAGATACCCGTATGTACATAAAGATGAAGTCAGACGACAAGTAAACGAAATGTTAGAAAAATAAATCATTCGTCCCTCAGCTAGCCCATGGAGCTCACCCATATGGATTGTCCCGAAAAAGCTAGATGTTTCCAACAAACCTAAATGGCGTCTAGTAGTAGACTTTAGGAACATAAACCAAAAAACAATAGACGACCGATATCCTATTCCTAATATAAATAAAATATTGGACAAACTAGGCAGAGCAAACTATTTCTCTACGTTGGATTTAGCAAGCGGCTTCCACCAGATAGAAATGTCGGAAAATTCTTAAGGAAAAACGGCGTTTACAGTGGTAAACAGCCACTACAAATTTTTACGCATGCCTTTTGGTTTAAAAAATGCTCCATCTACCATTCAAAGAGTTATGGACGAAGTGCTGAAAGATTTGCAGAAGAAAATATGCTTAGTTTACATGGATGACATCACAATATTCAGGACAGAACTGCAATAACATATTCAAGACCTAAGGCTAGTATTCTCAAAATTACGAGAAGCACGCTTAAAATATCCAACACGACAAAACTGAATTCCTTAGAAAAGAAGTGGAATTCCTAGAACATGTAACTACAGAAGGGATAAAACCGAACCCGAAAAAGTTCGCAGCTATACAGAAATTTCCCATACCTAAAACACAGAGAGAAATTAAATAATTTCTCAGATTATTAGATTATTACAGGAAATTTGTACAAAACTTTTCAAAAATCACGAAACACATGAGCCAATGTTTAAAGAAAAACGAAAAAGTCGTACATACTAAAGAATTTTTGGATTGTTTTGAATCTTGTAATAGTTATTTTTGTTACAAGTACCTAAAATGGAGTTTTTCAGGACGAATCATTACTGTTATGCAGCAGCAGATGAGCCTGAAAAACTTCATTTAGGTACGTGTGACAAACACTATTTTTTGTCATACGCTCGCAAAATTTAATTTTTATTTATACGCTTTTTGCAATTCTTCAGAACGCCTAAATTTGCAAAACCATAATTTTTGAAATCATAATGTACGACAAAGTTAGCTTAGAATTTGATATCGTAGCAACTATTTGACAATTTTGTCATGTCATTCGAAATTTGACATTTAGACATATTTAGGAATTTTGGAATAGTCCGTAAAAGTTACCATGACGACTTTTAGGGACTAGGCCTAAAAAGAAGCATTTTACGGACTCATTTCAGCCCGTAAAGTGCTAAATTTTAAGTCGCTAAGTCTCCTAGGGGCTCCTAAATAGGGACTTTTGGTGTCGTTCGACCTGGAGGGTTAAAATTCGGGTTAGGGGGGTTTTCGACGACGCCCAGTTCGAATTCGACCTTGGCGAGAACCTACCGCCGACAGGTTACGCGGTAGGAGCAGAAAATAATCGAAATTTTTCGATATCAAAAGTTTTCAAAGTTGAATCGTTTCCTTTCATCCATTGAAATATAATTCCAGATCGGCACATAAATCGGTGAAACCTATCCGGCGAATAGACGCCCGTGCGGTTTTTAATCGGTAGCTTCCGGTATAAGGAGATGACTAGCAGGGTCTATATAATACTCGGGGTAATATGGAAATCGCGTGGTTTTTTGCGATTTCTGGCTAAACGGGAGCTCGGAGCGAAATTCTGACGAAACGTTACTCTACAACGCAGAGTCTCGGTTTGCCAGTTAGTGGGTACCTCCCCCCTCCCCCGTTTTCCCAAAATTTATCGAGAAGTGGGGGAAATTGTGACACGTTTTTTAACGGGTAGGTTCCGGTAGAAAAAAGAAGAATTTTGGCAAACGAAAAAAACCGTATTTTTATATCGACCTAAGCATCATTTTGTCCCATAGGAACCGGAACCTATCTGGAACCTATCGGTGGAACCCTCGGTGGAACCTATCGGCTTTTTTTTCGATCGATTTGAAATTCGGCAAGTAGGAAGAGGACCTCAAGGCCGACAAAAAAGGATCTTTACGAAAAAAAAGACAATATTCTTAGTTTTCGAGAAATCGGCCGTTTAAATTCGAGAACAGTCGTAGCTCGAAAACTACGAGTGATACGGAAAAAATACATACCACCAAAAATGTGCATTTCGACAGCCTTTAGCATGTATGTGAATCGTTGAACCTAAAAAATATATATGTTGGCTTTATTTTTCGAAAAAAGGGGCATTTTTCAAAAATTACTTTTTTTACCACCATATATGCCTTTGAAAATTTCATTTTTACGGTAGTGACATGTAAATGGACCCCTTTAATCGTCACCGTCATAAAGACGGATATTTTTTGGTCAAAAAGTTTTTCGGAAAAATTCACGGGTATATAATTAAAAATATAGTATAATTGAAAAAAAAACGAGATTTTCATTAAATCGGCTATGATTCGAAAACGGTAAGAGTTAGTGGGACAACTTTAAATGGGAAAAATATGGGTCTGGTCGGGTAATATAATGTGCCTTATCCAGTTTGATCGCACGACGTTTCATTTTTTTTTAAATTGACCAAACGTGATTTTTATATTCTCTTTATTAGCTCGGTAACGAAAAGAGATATTTCAAATCGGTTTGCGCCAGTCTCTGCGGCGTCTTAAGGTCGATCGACAAGGTCCTACACGATTTTTCGATAGGAGTTCAAATATGGCAGGTATTCGATAATAGTATATTAAGATACTAGTTTTAAAAGACCATATTTTATAGCAAAAGCACGAAATTAGGAAACGACCCGCTTGCGGGGAGTTGCTTAAAGTGCGAGTGCGCTAAATGTCTTTTAAAACGTGTATTTTATACTATTTTTTCTATTTTGCACGTTTTTTAAAGAAAAACATTAATTTATTCAAGTCGCGATCAAAAGTTGGACGGCCATCTTGTCACTTTTCACGTCTGTATTATTAGGAATCTCATTCAAAACTGTGTCGAAATTTTTGCTAGTGAGCATTGACATTGAACAATTTTGTTAATATCGTAGCAACCAGTCAACAAAAGTAGTGTCGAAAAGAGCTTCTTTTCATTTAGCGCACTCGCAAGCGGGTCGTTTCCTAATTTCGTACTCGTGCGATAAAATATGGTCTTTTAAAACTAGTATCTTAATATACTATTATAGAACCGAGTTTCTAATTAACATTACGCAAAATAAACTAGCTAACTTAAACCCTCACATTAGGAATAAAAGAGGCCTTATTAATATAGTAGGAAATGTAAATAAATGACTTTTTGGCACACTAGATGCCGACGATGGTAATAGTTACGACAACGCAATTGATACTCTGCAACAAAATCAGAAAAATATTATAAAGCATTTAAACACTCAAATGTCCTTGTCAAAATAACTAATAAATAATTATAATAAAACTATATCTACTTTAGCAAATAATCAAGAGAGACGAGAACAAGGGATAAAAATGCTACAAGCACCATTTGATAGTGAAATTAGTAGTTTTCAAACCTACCTACCTAAGTTTTCAAAGCGTACTATCCCAAATAATTCTTGATTGTCAAAACCTAATAACATTCATAGACAATTTAGAAGATGTTGTAATGTTTGCTAAACTCAATGCTTTGCATAATAATTACGCAAATTCAATTATTTCTGTTGCGGAAATTATTCACACAACTCAGTACTTAAAATCTCTCTATAACCACGACGCTATTCCAAACTTCAAAAATATTTTATCATACTATCAATTCTTTGAAACACAAGTCTCATTTTCTAAAGGTAAAGTAATTTTTGCTATTCAATCACCAATTTTGAGGTCCGAAACCTTTGTTTTCCACCACCTCTATCCTATCATCCAAAATAAGACCATTGTAGTTCCAAAATACCCCTACCTAGCACTAGCGAGAGACAACATACAATTTGAAGAAACCAGCTGTCCAGAAGTTGAAGATATTTTCTACTGCCACGAAAATCTCAAGTCCAGAGATGAATGCACCCTTCAGCTACTGAAAAACCACACTACTGTCAATTGCCGTGCTGACGAAATCCACCTGGAAGAACCCTTAGTCGAACAAGTGTCGCAAGAAGAAGTTTTCGTCCTGCCCGCAAACAACATACAAATATTTTCCAAATGTGGCTCAGATCAAAATCTAAAAATCGATATGCCCACGCTGATCAGAATCCCGAAGAATTGCGAAGTTACGGTAGGAAAAAAGAAGTTCACAAACAACCCCAAATTTAAACAGGGAACACCACTAATCCTACCAGAAATACGCATCGATGCTACAGGAAAACACAATCCTACAAAATCGTAAACCTCAGCAAAGTCAACTTCGAGGAGATATTCAGTCTAAAGGACTCAATATATAGACTGCAGTCCACCGAAGAAATCGATGAAAATGATGCCGAATCAAACACATGGAGAGCTCTTACTATCACCACGCTAACAATAGTAGTAGCAGCCACCCTGTATATATTATCTAAGAAGAAGATACAAAAATGGATTTCTAGAAGGTGTCAATCCAAAGGAACAAGCAAAAGGAAATCCGACGAAGCTTCCAAAGTGGATGAAGAAACGCAACCAAACTCCGTTATGGTCGCTTCTTAAGGAGGGAGGAGTTACATGTACCATTCCTGCTGACCTAGCCCAGACCGTGGAGACTACAACCTCAGCATAGCCTACCTTATAAATATATGTAATTTAGCTTTTTGTTTCATTCCGTTGCTTGTATTCTTATTGTTAGTCGTAATTTAAAAATAAATTGTTTTTAAAAAAGGATTTTATCGTCGGACACATTTAATTCGTTATAATCAATTCTAATGTTTTTGGTTAGTTTTGGTCAGTCGCTAAAATTCGGTTAATTTGGGTTAGTTTTAACTTACGAATCTAGGACTGTTTTTCGAATGACAATTTTCCGAGAGACAGTTCTTCGAAGGACAGTTTTTCGAATGGACAATTATTCGAATGGATAATTATTCGAACGGATAGTTTTTCGAAAAGACAAATATTCGAAAGGACCGATTTTCGAAAATATTAAATTATAGAAAACATAAAGAAAAATTTAAAAAAGCAACTAATAAATCGTTCAAAAAGAGTGCGCGCGATACACCCCGGTACAAAGGTAAAAGGAATCGAGACTTACTGTGCAATAGCTTCTTCACCGGCCGTGGTTTGCCACTTTCCGATTCGCCGAAAACACTGATAATAATGCGGCTCGATGGGTCAAAATGTACGATCTTTATCCTAGGTATTTTCTCTTGTGACATATTCATATCTAACGTACAGGATCGCATCTTGTTATGGCAGGCGTATAGGCGACTATAATATAAATGTTAATAGGTATTATTAGGGCTTTGCATGGCCCTCCGCTCGCTTCGCTCGCTACGGGGCTCAATCAACAAGAACTAACCAAGTGCTAACCAAAACTAACCCAAAGCTAACTCAAACTAACCCAAAATTAGGAAAAAAGGTAAATTATTAAAAAACAATTAAAAAAAACATCTGTCGCCACCGACGGGAATCGAACCCGCAGCGCCGGAATGTCAGGCAAGAACGCTAGCTTCTACACCACCGAGGCGTTGCAGAAATTTTGTTAGAACGGTAAAAGGGACTAACCCAAACTAAATTAAAGATTCGAAAAATGGTCCATTCGAAGAATTACACATCCGAAAAATTGTCGATTCGAAGAATTGTCTTTTCGAAGAACTGTCCATTCGAAGAAATGTCGTTCGAATAACTGTCATTAGAAAAACCATCCGGATTCATTAACTTACTTTAATATTTTTAATCTGTTCCGATTCGTTTTATCCCATTTTGGTGTTACTTTTGGTTAGTTTTGGTAAGTCGTTCAATCAACCTTCGGTTAATTTCTGTAGGTTTTAATTTATTTCAGTTATTGGAACCGGTTCCGATGCGTTATAACCAATTCTTATGTTTTTGGTTAGTTTTGGTCAGTTGCCAAAATTCGGTTAATTTGGATTAGTTTTAACTTACTTTAATACTTTTAATCTATTCCGATATGCTTTAGCCCTTTTTGGTTAGACGTTCAATCAACTTTCGGTTATTATCAGTTAGTTTTAATCTATTTTAGTCATTCGATACATTATATTCAAATGTAATGTTTTTGGTTAGTTTTGGTTAGTCGCCAAAATTCGGTTCGTTTTGGTTAGTTTTAACTTACTTTAATATTTTTAATCTGTTCCGATACGTTTTAGCCAGCCCTTTTTGTGCTTTAGTAATGAACACCGATTTACCCTATTCCTTTTACTTACTGTGAATTCGGCCTTTTCTTCACTTCCTGTTCATTATCTATAACCGGGTTCGCAGTACCAGTATGTTGACACCCTAATTTTGTCGTAAAATAATTCACCTATACCCTTGGGCAACCACCAATATTTCGCTACCTAGTTGAAAACCACTTTAGGCCTCTTACCAGTACTTAAATCTATTCTCAGATATATTAAATATAATTAAATGAATGTAAGCCACATCAGTGATGTTTTGAAATTAATAAAATTTAAAGGGAGCATTTTAATAGTGGCTAAATTTATTCGCTTAATTTTTAATATGACCTCGTATCTACAGCGCCAGACAATCAGTACTTGCACATTGAAAGAAAATGACACTGGAATTATTATTTAAACACTGAGAATTTTTTCAGTGTATCAACTTTCCTAGAATATTATATTTTACTAGCCAGTCAACAATTATGGGATAATAAAATAATTTCAATCAGCAATATTATTTTCCGCAGTGAATTAATTATATAAAATACGAAGTATGATAGCACTAATTATTTAATGGGATACCCTTTTAATTATCGATTACATACAGCAATAAATGTTTCCCAATATACAGGCACTCTACGCCTCATTATTTAAATTAAACTTACTATCTAACTTGAACACTGAATTGCTTTACGGAAATACTCATGAATTTCTTGCAGACAGACAACGATAAATGTTTTCAAATATACAAGCACTATACACATTATGACTTAAAACTAAACTTACTGGCTATCGCTTAATGTTGACTCCGGAACCTGGCGTCGAAGCTGCCCTTGCTCGTGTTTGACCATTTTATCCCTGGACGAATGACGAAGATCCACCACGTTACTTTACTTTACTTTTCGAACCGACGACATGAATTTACTTATTTACTTAGTGACTTCCACGAGCCCTTAAACTAAAAGGCACTACTTTCGGTTTGGTCACAGCTAAGACCATAATACCGACTAGAAATTTAAGAATTTAATTTTTAAAACTTTTCTGACAAATTTTCGGCAGCGCGGCCCGCTGCAACTGATATTTCTTATAAAATTTTGGATTATACCATTACGACCGACTGCAACTGCTATTTGGGATAAGACTGACTTTTCTTCGATAAGGTCACGCTTTTATAGCAGGATTTTGACGCATTTTGTCCCTCAGAAAATCCAGAATCTCCGTACACCTGCAGCAGGAAAACAGGTGATATTACGCAACTTTGCTCTGATTTCGGCGAAAACACGGTTCGTGTTCTAATTGGTTTTGTTTTCCATCTCGAAGAATTCGGCATTTTTCCATACCTAGCTTTGACTTTCACACATGTGTTCCAAAGTTCAATCAATGTTCGATGCTTATAAGGTAATATCGTTTTCTTTCAATTTAATTCGGTGGACGGGAAAATAGAACCGCTCTGACCAATGAGGTTTTAGAGCAAGGTTTTGGGAACCTACGTAAGAATTTGTTTGACCGCAGTTGATCACTTTTCTAGTTCATTTTGTGCCGCGTTCTACTGCAGTCGAAAATAAATCTAAAGTATAAGTCACCGCGATTTCAAATCGGATATACACCATGCTGTTTATTGAAAGTTACTTCAATGGTAAGTGGCTTTATTAATATTTATTTTTATTTTGTATTGAACGAGTTTAAGTGCTTTTGGCTTACGCTTCCCTTAGATAAAATAACTAACCCTCATTTTCTTTATGTTTTCACGTTTCCGGTCTTACTTCGTGAAAGTCAAACTTCAAATTGTTTATATTTTTTGTTAATTAAAATAAACTTATTATTTTATTTGAACGTTTTCTCCCTGGGTTTTGTTTCGAGACTTCAATTAATTTTGGAACGATTAAAATTAAATTAAAATTTTTATTTATTTTTGTTTTAAACAGGTTGATGAAACAATTCTTAAAATAAATCAGGTGTTGGCCCTTGGTTCATTACACTTTTGATTACTTTTGGTTAGTCGATCAATCAACTCTCGGTTAGTTTCAGTTAGTTCCAATTTATTTTAATAATCTGAACCGGATCCGATACGTTATAACCAATTTTAATGTATTTGGTTGGTTATGGTTAGTGGCCAATGTTCGGTTTGAATTAGTTTTAACCTACTTTTATTTTTTTTATCTCTTCCGATACAATTTAATCCTTTTTGGTGCTTTTGAGTACTTTTGGTTAGTTTGGGTTAGTCGTTCAATCAACCTTCCGTTAGTTTCAGCTAGTTTTAATTTATGTTTGTCATTTGAACCGATTCAGTCCGCATAAACAAATTAACACGATCTCTCACGCGTATGACGTCATCATGTGGCAAATGTAGCATGCACTTTTTCGCGATTTGATGCCCCATGCTAGGAAAACAGAAACATTTTCAATGTTAACACTGTTTGGTTTCTTCGTGGCGTTCGGATATTATACGTACCTGTCGCTCCAGATTAACCGACGAGCAACCGAATTTTTAAATTCCGCGCGCTTTAAAAAATCTTAGCTTCTAAACTATACACAACAATGCTAATGCTACAAAAAACTATTTTGGTCATTTGTCTACATTTTATTCGCTGCATGTTATTTATGAAATTCCCAAAAACAAAAAAAAAATTCGATTAGTGAAAGTTTGCCTGCATAATTTCTAAAGTCCCAAGGTCATCCATATTTTGGGCATATTTAAAATAAAAAATACGAACCATTTAATATTTGGAAAGAAGCGCCTGTGTGTGTTTTAAAACAAAAAAAAAATCATGTCGATAGCTCTATTGAGTTTTTACATATTACAGTGGAAATATAAAAAAACAAGATTTTTAAAAAGAGGAAGTTTTCACAGTTTTTTTGAAAATAAAAGGAATCGGGACCACAAAACAAAGGTCGTATTTTGAGGTTTCATGTGTAGAATGATCTTGTTAACAATACCCAATCAGTTTGATCTTGTTCTAAGCTGATAAAAAAACGACACAATTTTACCCATTATTTTATTCCACAACGAAAACGAATATAACGAATACAATACGATCAATATCAATCAGTGACAGTGGGGTGAGAGCGGAGGGAGTGACACGGGTAAAGAAGCGTCAAACCGTCTTCTTGGAGCGCCAGCGACAAGAAATGAGCCTGTTGCCACGTTTTGTACCACGTTGCCGATTGCAGTGTAAAGTTTCGGGAATAAATAATAGTTATTATTCATAATACAATATTTTTGTACACCCTAAAGCTGCTAGATTCCATTCAGAAGAGAGCTGTGCGTCTCGTCGGCGACCCGGAGTTGACCCGGAATCTGGATTAGTCTGGACCATCGCAGACATGTGGCCGAGATGTCTCTGTTTTACAGATACTTTCACGGCAGATGTTATCAGGACTTGGCCCGCCTCATCCCTCCCCTGGCAACTCCTGTCAGACAGTCACGACAGACGGCAAGAGCGCACCAGTTCGTCGTGCAACTGGAAACACCTAGAACATCGCTTTACAAGAACTCCTTTGTCTGGCGCACTGCATCACTGTGGAACTCACTCCCAGGACATCTGTTTCCCACTAATTACAACCTACAACTATTCAAGAACCTTGTCAATTAACATCTTCGCACACACAGAGTCTCCATTTAGTGGGTGTGCCACTGCCATAAAAAAATCATGGTGATTAATGATACTAGTTCGAACCACGTTTCATTAAGCAAAGTTCATATCGTGTATCATTCAAAATTTAATCTACTTCGGCGACGGTCCAAATATTGTATTTGCATATATTCGATTTATCCTACAATTCCAGAAACGTTTTCATAAATTAAAATTAAATAACTATCATTATCATCATACCTATTAGCCGATGGCATAGTGAACGCACTTGTTTACTGTTGCAATTTCGACTTTGGCAACTTCATTATTGGCGTTCAATTTTGTGCTATACGTTCAGTTGTAATGAAAAAGAATAAGTTGTTCAGAATGTGTAATTAATGTCCACAATAGGTAAATGTTATTGAATTTTTTATAATTAATAATAACAAATAAAAGTGGCGACTATAACTTTCTTTTTGTTTGTTTTTTATTTTAAAATTTGCGTGTTATTAAGTGTGGACACGCACCGGCCGCAACTATTTGTTGTGCAACGTTGCGATATTTTTTTGTTGCGCAACGAAATGTAATGAAAAGTCGATACATTTTCACATGTAACATTTGGGTTGCAACAAATAATTATCTCAGTACATAATCATAGTCATGCATCGTGCTATGATCACTGTAATCACTATTACAGTTAGAAGGAGTTTAAAGGTTCCATTACCTTTTCTTTAAACTTACGTTGACTTCTAGCGTCTAGTTTGGGTTAACATCAAATAATAGACTCTTAAAGAAAGTTAAAGTGGGGTAGTCAGAAGAGTCTAGAGAGCCAGCGTCCACTTTGTCCCTGAGCCTCCGCATGTTCAAAAAGTTAAATTTAAAAGAATTAGGCAAGTCCGAGTTCGACGAAAATCAGCCGTCGGCGTATCGCGCTTGTCTTTACTTTGGTTAATTACGCTTAGTTTGGGTTAGTTTGCGTTAGTTTGGGTTAGTTGAGGGCCATGCGAAAAGTGAAATATTACTTATTGTAATACGTGCCCGTACTTTTGATGCACTTTTTACGAAATATTTTGCGCGGAAGCTCGGGAGACAAAGTGGATGCTGGCTCTCTAGACTCTTGTGGGGTCGTCCAGTTCTGAACCTTAGCTCTGAGCTTGAGCAGTGACTGTCTTGAGCTATTCAACCATAGGGCCTGCGACCACATCGGCAGCAGAAGGTTTTTTATTTTTTTTTCTTTCAATCGATGGCTTTGCAGTTGCAGTATCATCCTGTCGTTCAATCGTACCTATTTGTGACTGAGATTTTTCTCATTTTCCAAATTATCTTGTGCTTCTTCATTATCTACGACACGATGAGACGTCGAAGAAATAGATGTATTTGGTGCCGAGAGATTACTTGTCTTTTGCGTTGTCGCCCAGCCTATGTTGCCAAAAACGACATTGCATGAGCCAAATACCATTTTTTCTTCTTAGCAGCAGACCCGGTAGCCCCTCGAATGTTGCGAAGAAACTCACGACTTCTCTTCGGCGGCGCAACATCGCCCTCTTGTTGCGACACGATGCGAAACATTGCATGGCACAGTTGCATGCGGTGCGCGCCTA
Organism: Pissodes strobi; assembly: GCA_016904865.1. Taxonomy (NCBI): domain Eukaryota; kingdom Metazoa; phylum Arthropoda; class Insecta; order Coleoptera; family Curculionidae; genus Pissodes; species Pissodes strobi. The sequence continues at coordinate 3,268 of JAEQML010070774.1, read as the reverse complement.
TTCCATCTGATTCCAAATGAAATTTGGAGCCTGCAACGTTGTGCAATGTAACGAAACGTTGCGCAACAAAAAGTTACCGCAGGTGCGTTTCCACACTAAGAATTCATAATGTCACTGAGTCTGAGTGTTACTATGAAGGCCATAATGACATCCAAATGAGGATGCTAAATATGTCATAATGACACAGTCGTAGATTAATATAATAAATAAACTTTGGTTAGAGCCTGTGCGTTATTGATTCTATTTTATAACGCTCAGATCTTCAGATTATTCGTATTTCTTGTATTTTTAATGAGTTTGCATTTATACGTATAGTACTTGATTACATAGAACATAGAGTACCTTCGGCTATTCTTTACATTTTTAATATACAGGGTGAGTCAAAAGGAACGTAGCAAACTCCAGGAGTATATTATTTGTACACGGTAAACACGTGAAAATAATATAAAAACACATACTATGTCCTTATCCGATTTTCAGTTGTTTTCAAATTATACCGTAACTAAAAATAAGCAAAGTTTCATACATTAACATTTTTTAAATCATAGCACCCTCTTAACAAATGGCCAAAAATATCGCCATTGACCTCTAAACCTTTTCTGCTTCGTATACGAAGGGCGCCTGTTGCTCTTCTGATTGCTTCATGTCTTCTTTGTTTAATATCGGTTGCAGTATTTCTAATACGTTGAATTAGTGCATCCTGAGTGTCGACTTTTACTTTGTAAACTTCAATTTCGAACCAGCCGGCAACCCCATAAACCATAATCTAATGGTGTGAAGTCTGAAGGTCTTGGAGAGGTCAATGGCGATATTTTTCAACATGTATTAAAAAAAACGATATGATTTAAAAAATGTTAATGTATGAAACTTTGTTTATTTTTAATTACATAGGGCATATATTTTTTTACATTACACATCACGTGAGCAATACACTCCTGAAGTGTGTTACGTTCCTCTCGATTCACCTTTTATGGATATACGAATTCGAAATTAGGATAAATTTATGAAAGATATATGCAAGGTTGCATTTAAAGTAACAAAGTTGTGCCTCGATTTCAAAATTACTGCCAAAATATGCACATGTTGGCAGTGCCGGATTTACAATAGGGCAATTGCCCTAGGGCCCCAGACGCTACGGGGGCCCCACAGCCTTGGCAAAAAAAAAACGATGACTTATTTATTAAAAAATGTATAATTCTTTTGTCGCATCTTCTTATTAAAAAAATACCAAATGTAACAACTCGTTAACAGATAACACCGGTCATTTTGTTAAGTCAAATTTCAAATGTATTATTATTTTAACATTCAAAATGATTCTGTTATCCTAGTATAGGGCTGCAAATCGTGAAAAAGTGCATGTTATATTTGCTACCTGACGTCATACGCGTGAGAGATCGTGTTATTTTGTTTATTTAAACTTAAATTTAAATTTGATTATAACGTATCGAAATCGGTTCAACTAAAATTAACAGAAAGTTGATCACTAACCGAAACTAACCAAACGCACCAAAACGGGCTAAAACGTTAAAGTAGGTAAGTTACTAACCAAACGGTACGGAATTTTGGCAAATAACCAAAACTAACCAAAAACATTAAATGTGATTATTACTTATTGGAGGGTTCAAATGACTAACTAACTGAAAATTAACTAACTGAAATTAACCAACAGCTGATTGAACGACTAACCAAAACTAATTAAAAGCACCAAGGGCTAAAACGTATAGGAACAGATTAAAAATAATAGAGTAAGTTGAAACTAACCCAAATTAACCGAATTTTGGCGACCGACAAATATTAACCAAAAACATTTAAATTGGTTATAAAGTATCAAAACCGGTTCAAACGACTAAAATAAATTGGAAGGGACTAACTGAAAGTAACAGAAAGTTGATTGATTGACTAAACAATACTAACCAAATGTACCTAAAAGCACCGGAGCAGATTAAAAATATTGAAGTAAGTTAAAACTAATCCAAATTAACCGAACTTGATTGAGTAAACAATAATAACCAAAACTAACCAAAAGCACTAAAATTGGTTATAACGTATCGGAATCGGTTCAAATGACTAAAATAAATTAAAACTAATTGAAATTAACCAAACCACCAAAAAGGGCTAAAACGTATTGGAACAGCTTAATTAAAGTAAGTTGAAACCAACCCAAATTAACCGAATTTTGGCGACTAACTAAAATTAACCAAAAACATTTAAATTGGTTATAACATCAAAATTCGTTCAAATCACTAAAACAAATTGGAGCTAACTGAAAGTAACCGAAAATGAATTAAATGACGAATCAAAAGTAACTAAAAGCACCAAAATGGGCTAAAACGTATCGGAATGGGTTAAAAATATTAAAGTAAGTTAAAACTAACCCAAATTAACCGAGATTTGCGACTCACCAAAACTAACCAAAGGCAACAAAACGGGTTAAAACGTATCGGAACAGATTTAAAATATTAAAGTATGTTAAAACTAACCCAAACTAACCAAATCTATTAAAATTGATTATAACGTATCGGAACGGGTTCAAATAACTAAAATAAGTTGATTGGGCGACTAACCCAAACTAGCCAAATCTATTAAAATTGATTATAACGTATCGGAACTGCTTCCAATGATTAAAATAATTTGAGACTAAGTGAAACTTACCGCAAGTTGAATCGACAACTAACCCAAACTAATCAAATCTATTAGAATTGATTATAACGTATCGGAACCGGTTCAAATGGTTAAAATAAGTTGTGACTAAGTGAAACTAACCGAAAGTTGAATAGACGACTAACCCAAACTTGCCAAATCTATTAAAATTGAGTATAACGTATCGAAACCGCTTCAAATGACTAAAATAAGTTGAAAATAAGTAAAACTAACCGAAAGTTGATAGACTATTAACCCAAACTAACGAAATCTTTTAAAATTAATTAGAACTTATCGGAACCAGTTAGAGACACATTTAAATGTTATTAGGTTAAAAACAAAGTTTTTAAAATCATATACATATATGTTTAAGAAACTATTTTTTAGCAAAATTCCAGTTTTTTCGAACTCTTACCGATATATTTACAAATACATATAAAAACAAGTCCTCAAATAGTTGTTAAAAGATAATAAAGAAAACTGAATCAAATTAACAACAATATAATAACAACTATCATCTACAATATACTATTCTATTTAAATGCGTTTAATTTCATATTCATAATGAAATTAAAATTTTTTAAATAGAATAAAAACAAGTCCTCAAATAGTTGTTAAAAGATAATAA
>JAEQML010070773.1:0-16561 GCA_016904865.1 Pissodes strobi | reverse complement strand
GAATCGATTTCTGGAAATGACGATTTTGTCACGACATCTCCATCTGGATTAAAAAAAAATAATAAAATTTCATCAATAAAAGACAATCAAGAAAAATAATATTAGAAGAAAACAAAGCGAATAAATAATAATAAGCAATCGATTAGAAGCTTGACACACAGAAAATAGATATATCAATTATTAATAGCTAAATAGTAGTAAAATTACAAATAATATCAATTGCAATTATTTAAAAATCAAAAAATGATTTATAGAGTAGATAGAACAGTGAAACGACTACTAACTAAAAATGTGCAAATTTAAATTAGCAATACATTAATTACACAGTTCCTGTTGGGGAAACACCCCAACATGTGTATAAACTATCGTTTTTCACCGTGTATTTTGGTGATAACACCATGTTTGTATGTAGTATGAATGAGCCATAATTACTCCTATACGAACCGCGCGTCGTGTAGGACCTGATATTGGAGTTCTCAGGTAAATCGAGCTCTGCGGTACTTTTATTCTCGCAATTCCGGGTATTTTATACGTGTTGTTTTTGGCTTGCTTTTCTACTCGGCGTAGATCAGTAAAGGCCAGTGCAGTTTATCTGCTATTTTTTAGTATTTCGGGGACGGAACCCCGAAAAAACACTGAAATAATGTCAGGTGAAACTGACGACGATATATCACAGCTATCTGTTGAGTCAGACTCTGACAAAACTTCAAGTGATAGAAGAGCACGGTATTTTTTGACTAAATTAGCGAAACTAGCAAACGAATGCCAAGAATGCACACATTTCACGAAAATTTTCGAAAACGTCGATAACAGTACGCAATCAGAAATGCAATTAGCTTGTGATAGAGTCAAAGTTCACTTAAACGAAGCCCATAAGACCATATTTCGGCAAAAGAAAACGGTTCAAGCCCGCGTAGACTGCGGCAACCGTAAAATAAAGAAAACAGAGACGGCAATAGCATCTGGTAGTACAGAAACATCACCTACCTTCAATAAGAAGCAGAAGTTAAGGAATGTGCACACAGATAAACCACAAAAAATGGATATCACTGAAAAACAGTTAACTGATAGGAACGATGGCCAAAACGAACAGGCCTCGCCTCCATCCATCAATTCTATGTCCCTCGTAGTAGAAGATAAAACGAACGACTGCGTTTTCAAGGCCCCGTACAAATCTCTTAGCTTTAAGAGAAATATACGGAATGTTTATTTGAATACGGGGGACATGCAAATTGCGCCACCACTAGTACCCGTGAGCAACCGCTTCGAAGTTCTCACGGATACCGAAAATGAATTAGAAGACATCGAAATCGATGACGCTAATAGCGAAACCTCCTCACAGGCCCCTATTCAGCATAGAATCATCACCAGAGCGAAGGCAAAGACAGTAAAACCAAAACCGAAGACTCCGCTCAAACAAAAACCAGCGCTACCGCCACCATTAGTCATAAAAGGAGGCCCCATTAGTCATCGAGAAATCAAGCAAACCCTGCAAAATACGAGAGTTATCGAGTACAATATACTCGAAACTCTATCATAATTTATTGCAAGCACAATAAAGACTGGACTACCCTTAAAAGGCTCTTTGATAGCGAAGAACTCGAGTACCATTCTTACGCCGAAGCCTCGCAGAAGACACACGCCTTCGTCCTGCGAGGCCTAGATGGCGATATATCAGAGACTGAGGTACGTAATGCTATAATAGATGAGCATAATCTCAATGTGAAAAACGTGTTTAAAATGAAGAAAACTCGAGTTCCACTGTACCTAGTGGTACTCGAGGCCTCAGTAACACTGAAAAAGCTTAATCAAGACTGTAAGTTAATCTCAAACGTCCGCGTCTCCTGAGAGAACAGGAGAACCGCCAAGCCGCTTATGCAGTGTAAGCGGTGCCAGGGGCACGGACATGCTTTCAGCTTCTGCAAAAGAAACTATGCCTGCTCTAAGTGTGCTGGAGCGCACCAAATCACCGAGTGCACTAGTGACATTGTAAAATGTGCGAATTGTGGCGGCGATCATAGATCTATAAGCACCATGTGCCCCATCTATCAGTTCAAAATTCAACAGCTCCAACCACCCAAAGCGCAAACAACAAAGACATTTAAACCCGCACCACCCCCAGCCCAGCCCGCCTGGCAAAGCAGTAGATCATCAGGCAACAGAGGAGAGGCAGCGAGGAGGTACGAAGAACACTTTCCGGCCCTGAATCCAAGAGAAGAAAACATAAATTCTAAGGTTAGTGGCAATGATGTCGATCAAAATAAACAGCCCGCGATCCAGAATCGTAATTTCATTCAGCCCTCAGCTCCGTTAAATATCGCTAACAATCTAAACGATCTACAAAATGCAGTTTCGCGAATTAATAATCTTGTAAATTTCGCAGAATTAATTAAAGCTCTTAATGATTATGCGAATATCTTAGAATCTTGTCGGGGTAATAAATTTGAAATACTCCAAGCCTCTATGAAATTCTTTACCGAGGATTTCAACAAATACAACATATAAACAATGCCAATTAACATATTTAGTTGGAATTGTAACGGCATCCGCTCTAAACTTGGAGAGTTTAAGCATTTCATTTACAATAATCCTGACATCCATATAGCGTTTATTTTGGAAACCAAAATAAATGAACAATTCACACTGAAATTTCGCGACTTCCATGTACTGAGATCTGATAGGCCTGATCGACGCGGAGGAGGTGTGGCCTGTCTGATCCGCAAGTCCTTCCGTTATAAGCGCGTCCTAGGCGCACGAACTATCATCGAGCATGTTGCTCTCGAGACGGAAGGTGGCTTGCGGGTCTGCGGCGTTTACACTCCTCCGAATCTCCGCCTCACGGATGCCGACATCCTTGAATTACTTCCTGCTGGCAAGAAGACGTTGCTGTTGGGGGATCTAAACGCTACCCATGCTGATTGGCGAGGAACCACCAACGGTAGCGGACGCTTGCTACGCAGGATAATCGAACAAAACATCGACATAGTATACCATCAGACTCCAAATCCTACATACTTCCATGCATATTATCCGACTCCATCGTTCCTGGATATTGCTATTACCAGAGGAATAACCAACACCTCGCCGCTTCAGGAGCTGAACGCTCTAAACTCGGACCACCTTCCAATCAGGATTTCCCTGCGTGGCAGGGTACAACAACCGCAGGAAACTTTCATGTCATACAGAAATCTTGATTGGAGAGACTTCCGAGCGAGGCTAAGCGAGGCAGTTACTATTCCAAGGCAAATAGACACTATCCCAGAACTTGAGAGCGCGGTGCAAGCTCTAGTCGCAAGCATCCAGCGCGTCCGTGACGCAATATGTCCTACTGTCAGAAGACAGACACATCCAGACTCACTACCTGAAGGTATCCTAGACCTGATCACTTTCCGGAACCGTATCCGGCGTAGGTGGCAGAGAAACAGGGCTTTCAACGATCGAGCACGTGTCGTGGCCCTCACGGGGACAATCAAGGCACAAATACGTACATACAGGAATGAGGCGTGGATGTCATATGTAAATAATATTAACAGAGAAGACGGTTCTTTGTGGAAACTCGCCAGGCGAGTTCGCGGAGGCACCGTAGAATTTCCTGAGATACACCATAATAGTAATGTCTTAATAGACGATAATGGGAAAGCGGAGGCCTTCGCAGACTACCTGGAGAGTGTCTACGAGGAGTCGCCTGACTCCACACCATTCCATACTCACGTCAACACTATTGCCGAGCAATTTAAGCGCTCAAAGTACCCGATTGCCCCCGCAGTGCTCGATAAAATGCTGGTCACGCCTACTGAGATTAAAAAAGTTCTTTCTTGCCTGCCCGGAAATAAAGCCCCAGGCCCCGACGGCATTCCGTATATTCTACTCAAGAATATGCCGAATAAAGCCGTCATCCTTCTCATGCACATTGTAAATGCAATAATGCGCCTTCAACACTTCCCCATTCCCTGGAAGAACGCAGTGATAATACTGTTTTTGAAACCGAATAAAGATCCGAAGCTGACCGCTTCATATCGCCCCATTTCGCTTTTAAATACTCTTGGAAAAGTTACTGAGAAGCTCTTGTTGTCGAGGGTAAACAGTGCGGTTGAAGATCTTCAGATCTTGCCTTCGGAGCAGTTCGGTTTTCGCCGCGGACATAGTACTACTATGCTCGCGGCGAAGGTCGCACAAGACGCCTATAATGGCTTCAACGAGGGAAAATCAACAGCATTGCTTCTGCTCGACATCGAGAAAGCCTTCGACAGGGTATGGCATAACGGCTTAGTTTATAAGCTGTTTGCCATGCATGATATGCCATTGCACCTCACGGCATTAATTGCTTCATATCTTGCCGATCGCACCTTTTCGGTGCGGATTCACAGTGACGTGTCGCGGAGACGGCACATAAAATCAGGTGTGCCTCAAGGAACAGTATTATCACCGCAATTATTCAGTCATTATATAGCTGACTTCCCGTTACACCCCTCCAACTCCGTTGGCCTGTACGCTGATGATGCCGTGATCTACTCACAATCATCTGACGTACAGGTCGCGAAACATAACCTAGAACTTCACCTTGATCTTCTAGTCCCTTATTACAAGGACTGGAAGATCAACCTTAACGTGTCAAAGACCGAACTAAGTATTTTATCTCGAAAACGCAATATTGACATGACTCCTATAGTCATTAACAACACGGCAATCAGGCCGAAGAATCGAATAAAATACTTGGGGATAGTCTTTGACCAAAAACTCAATTTCTCCAAGCAAATTGCGGCGATAAAGGCAAAAAACTTTGTAGTTCAGAAGAGTCTGAACACCCTAGTGAGGACAAGGTCATTTTTGAGTCCTACTAACAAACTCATAATCTACAAGTCGATCATCAGGCCAACTCTATTATATGGCGCTCCGGTATGGTGTTCTGTAGCCAGAACACACCTAAAACATCTGCAAATAATCCAAAACAGATATCTGCGATCCGCGTTTTCGCTCACGGTCTTTGACCGTGTCCGAATCGAGGAACTGCATGATATGGCAAACATTGAGTACATAGATCAACATATTGATAAAATATCGTGCAGTTTTTTCGAGTTTGGAATCAGGCGGTCGCCTGTGACAGCGAGGATCGCAGATATCAGGTACAATGCAAATTTCGGCCTGAAATTCGGCCCTATCTATAAAAATACGGCACTTTTCTACCAAGAATTAAGACCGCCCTAGCCGCCACCTCGATCAATCCAAACACACTAAGTTCCTCAAAATCAAACAGCCTACAGTTCCGTTAAACAAACCATCTCACACAAGCGCCAAAGCTATCGGCAGCATAAAAACCGCTGTAGACGGCGCCCCTACCTCAATAGGCCGAGGGGAGGAGCTAGCCGCAGCATCTTCTCACGTTTGAAGCTGAAGCCTCAGACTCAGCATTGCCCGCATCGCTACACTTGCTGTCCTTTCCCAGGCAAACACTCTAAGTTTCCAGCAGCCGCGATATGTTGTATGATCTTGACTGAGGCATTATGCCTTGACATTGTATATATTGTATATATTTTATGTGTGTATGTCCTCCTCGACCAAGGCAAAGCCTAATAACATAATTGTATATATTGTATATATCTGTGCTAAGTGTTGTGTCGTCCAACGTGAAGCAGGTTTTTTTTTTCATGCTTTCCCTGCCTTGTCGCTTCTCATAAAACAACCCGGAAAACTAGAAACAAAGCACAAACAAACCTGGCGAACAACCCACGTAGCCAAATTAAAGGGATATATCCCATAGAATTCTGATTGGACATCATTGCCGCTTACCTTTTGCGAATTAGGGCCGACATCAGCCCGCGTCCTAGGATGTTTAGTCCGCGAGTGAGTGAGAGCATAATACAGTGCGCACAAGAAACTCGCTATACAGACACCTAATACACTTTGCACTAGGTTATAGGTATAAAAATAATGTAATGTTGAAAATAAATGTTTATCTATCTATCTGAGCCATAATTAACCCACGAATAGATTTATTTCAGCCCAGGTAAACTGAAATTTGTGCATTTAAATCAGCATATGTCAGTTCTTCATTTCCCCTTAGTCCAAACCTGGATGTTCGATCCCATTATATACAGCTAAATGTCATTCCGTCAATTCAATCGTGTGTAATCGTTTTCAATTTAATATATCCGTGTCTCCGTCAGTGTTCAGTGAATAGCAGTGTGTCAAAGAAAGAAAGAAGATGTTTTCACCCTCTCAAATGTAACCGACGCGTACTTTCCCGCGTTATTGTGCCTCCCGAGCTCTTAAGAAAAATCATATTTCAGTGCAGTTTAGACTCCCCCTATAACCCTTATCTATGGTTTAGACTTTCACTCGATCAACAGCTAAAGTTCTCTTCTCGTCTTCGCGCCAAAAGGTCACACCCTTTTTGGCAATTTCTCCGATTGAATGCACAAATATTAGAGAATATTTAGTGTACCTCTGATATTTTTGTCCACGTTGGACAAAGACCTCGTTTAGGCGTTTTTAACGCAATTCCTTAAGGCCAGAAACGACGTAGCGTCTCGGCTTACCTGTCCTGTAGTTGAAGAAAAGCAGTAAAATGGCGGTACCGAATTTGTAGCTCAAATCGCACCTGTAAGATTCAAGTTAAGGATTTGAAGTCAGATCCCTGCCTGGTTGGAGGGAAGTAGAGAGAAGCGTAGATCAAGGTATTTTGAGAGTGAAAGGAAGTTGAAATTAGTTTCATTTTAAATTAACAAATGAAGACTTTTTAGTAGATATTTTAATTAAGCACCCTTTTGTATTTAGTTTATGTGAGTGAATAATTGAATGCATGGAAGTAGATTAAGAAGTATTTAAAAATTGTACTTATTTGTTTTACATCAATTGCAAATGCATAATTGCATTATTAAAGTACATTAACATCCCTACCTGGTTTCAATTCATATCTATGTGTAAAACCCCCACCCCCCTATCTTAATACAGTCCACTACTTTTGATTGTGGTTAATTATACAGTTAATTGCCACCCCCACCTTTGTGGTCATAATAAATTAAAAATTAATTTGTTTGTTCCTGTAGGCAATTACAAAACTTGTCAAATAAATTATATATTCTTACTACTATGTTGACAGGCATCTAAAAAGAAGATCGCTATCCTTTTTTAAACTTAGCTAATAAACAAGGATAAGGCTATGAACTTATTAGCCCTCTATACACCTTCTGATCAATCTTGCAGTTCCGCTTAGCTGAGACACACATGAAAGGAATGACTAACTGTAGCCCAAATGTTAACGCATGCGCTGTACGATGCATCAGAATTACCCATGTCTTTAGGATCTAATGAATTGCTGTCAACAGGTCTTTTAGTGAAGTATAGTTAGACGCTGTGTAAAATGTAAACATTGTTCGGAAAGTTAATAAGCATATTATAAAACGAAATAAGAAAAATATTAGAGAAACGCGATTTTCGGCGAAAAAAGGGCGAAGGAGTTCAGCTACGAGGTCGGGGATGGCAAGAATTGGAAGAACAAAAAGGTTTTTTTTTGAAAAAATGGGAGAAAATTGAAAAAACCTAAAAATATGTTCGGAAAGTTAATAAAAATATTATAAAACGAAATAAGAAAAAAAAACGTAAAAGAATGTTCGGAAAGTTAAAAAAGGTATTATAAAAAGAGATGAGAAACAAAAATTAATAAAAAAATTGAGAGAAACGCGGTTTTCGGCGAAAAAATGTTGAAAAAAAAGCAAAATAAAATATAAAAAAAATTGTCAAAAAATAAAAAAACTCAATTCTTAACACATTGACTGCCCACAACGCGCTTGGCGCGTTGACTGAAAATTCGACGGTGTGCCCACACCGCGCTAGGCGCGTTCTTGTGTCTATTAGTTTCTGCGCACCACAGAAAGACCGGACATAACTGCACGCGCTTGCTAATACGACTGGGCGTTTAGTACTGGTTCAAACGTAATGTGAGTAGGTTGGTTCCGATTTATTTTTTTAATTGTGCTTTTGGCGGTCTTTTTTATTCGAAAAGTTGATTGCACTGTTATAAACGGTAAGGATCATTTCGTATCTACTTGTATTCCTTTTTAGAGTATAAAATACAGGAAAAAAATGCATTGTAAAGAAAATATGGTCATTATTTTTTCGTTTTTTTTTTTCAGTGAACGCGCTAGGTGCGTTGATGGGCACCGAATACTGGTTTTATGCAAAATCGTTATTTTATAACCGACCAACAGCCTGGTTGTTCAAAAGATGTTAGGCACTTACCCAAAAGACCTAGATGTGACCCTAAGAAAGGCCTCACTGATGATGCAAAATATATGAGTAATAAAAACATTTTTTTCATGGGCACTGAGCGTGGTTTTTATGTTACTCAGTGCCCACAACGCACCTAGCGCGTTTTTGTTTTTTTTATAAAAAAAAAGTTGAAAATCCATATTTGAATTCATTTGTAACAAGTTTTAAGTATTTAATTTAAAAAATATCCGAAAAACTGTAGTGGCACCTGACGCAATAGTCGTTTTTGGCGTGGGCAGTGAATGTGTTAATATTGTTTCAGATTCGATCTTGGTCGATTTTCTAAACAAACAGAGATGTGCTCGTAGGCATTATAATTTACCATAGGGCTAGTTCTAAAGTAATTTTGTAAATAAAACAAAAAGCTTTAGCATTATATGAATATTTTAATAAGTTATTTTACTTGACAACAACTGGAAGCTCATAAATAAACAAAATATAAACATTAAATGATTGTACGTAGTCAGTGCTACGATATGAACAATATCAGTCGATGCAAAGTATCGACCTTGAAGAATATGACAAGAATAATACTCTTAAAAACTAAAGCATTGCGTAAACAGTTGTAATACTAAATAAGTATATGATTATAAACATAACCTTGAAGCTATGTACAGTTAAATGCTCATTAAAGTCCCTGCGGAACTGCCACGTATGAGCTCGGTTAGCTGAGATAACTGATATGAAATACAGTAATATACAAACAATAATAACAGGGTAAGTATTACCTTAATGTCACAAGAATCTAGGGGCTGACCCATAACTCTAAGCAGAGTAATGTGGGCTGCCTAAATTCACTTTTCGCATGGCCCTCCGCTCGCTTCGCTTGCTACGGGGGCTCAAGAAAAGGAAACTAACCAGGTGCTAACCCAAACATACCCAAAATCAAGAAAAAAACTGTTTAGAAATATATCCTTAAAAAAAAATAAAAAAAACCGACGTGGTTTGAACCCGGGTCGCCGAAGTGAAGGCCAACCATGCAGACCTCTAGACCATCAGAGGTCACACACACGACTGGTTGCATCGCGAAGTACATGAAAACTGTTGAAAAGTTATGGGTCAGTCCCTAGACATAAATCTTATTGTCCATCTATAAGCTAATATGTACACTAGATTCACCAATTGACGAGCAACGCTCAATCGTTCAGAGTTTATCTTCCAGTACAGGGAAAGTCACTTTGAAACACTTACTAAGTCTCTGTTGTAGCTTCTATATACAATATGGTTCGATTTCTTGCAAATAGGAATGACTTGAATGTAGTAGTTCGAGATGGTATGCAGTTATTGCATAATAGCATGACCTGGATGTCCTTGTGAATGCGGTTTTTTATACACGCAAAAATGATTGTAAAACATGCTATGCAGGTACTGGCTGAAATCCGCGCAGGGGAATTAGCATTTGTGAGATCTTGAGATATTGGCAGTAGTCCTTATATTAGAATAAGGCCAGAGTATAACAACCCAGTGTTATACTCTAATAGAGAATGTTGAGAACCATGGACAAGACCAATGGGAACGCTAGTACAGCGATGGTACCGCGTTTGAGAGAATGTGATTGTAAACGTGTATGCTTACTTACTTGAGATTTGAGACCAGAGTCGATTACTTGTGGTTAGAGACAAGACCCTATTGTGAGAACTCCCATGGGCGATTGCAATGGGGCGCTAGTACAGCGATGGTACAGCGTCTTATTTGAGAGAGAGAGTGATTGCAAACATGTGAGTTTACTTATTTGGGTTTCGAGACAAGACTCGATTACTTGTGGTTCGAGATACGTATCGATTGTAGAATTCCCATGGACGAGACCAATGGGGACGCCAGTACAGCGATGGTACAGCGTCATACTTGTAAGAGTAATGGCAGTCAGGGTGCCGATAAATACCTTTTTGTAGGCTTGAGGTGACGATAATTATGGCTGGATAACACTGTGTCACATGAGTAAAGAACTAGAGATATTATGAGGTCTCAAAACGTGAAAACTTGCCCGGCATGGCGGCTTGTCGCCATGCCGGCGGGAAACGGGAGCGCGCCCTGGGCGCGACTTACTTGGGTGAGAGTCGAGATGCTACTTCACTAGAACGTGATAACTAGATCAACTTGATGGAGTTGTCACCGCCCCTTCTGGCGGCATAATCTACATCATCCGGAAATAGAAAGGGCAATAATGTAAATATAGAGATATTGTGTAAAAACTTAGCATGACCGGTTGTCTAAATTAATATTATGAATTTTAACGCAAATCTGGTTGAAATCTGCTGGCTAGTTTTCATGAAATTCGATTATTAAAAATCGGAATTTTAGTTACCCCTAGATAATCCTAAAACTTCCTAGCTATAATGCTAGGAAGTTTTAGGTTGGGTGAAGTGGCTATCCTGTACGATACGCTGTGATTGGTCGACTCGGCGTAGGATACGCGGCCGGGTTCAGATGAGTAAACGTGTTTACAACAGATGGCGCTAGTAATATCGCCGGGAAACAGCGGCTTTATGTAGAAAGCGCTGTGATTGGTCAGATGCCTTTCGAGGCTGCTTTGCTTTTAGCTTTCTAGCCTGATTGAAGCAGTGGATAAACGTTGTAAACAAGAGATGGCGTTAGTAGTATCGCCATGGATTTTAATTTATTGGAATGCGAGGACAGTGGCGTGGAATGTTAAAATCGTACAAAGTTAAATCGTTAGATTTGAAAATGGTTTTTGAACAAATTTCTCTTTCAGAAGTTTCACTTCAGTTGTGTGCTTATAAAGGTGAGGCACATAATTTTTATCTTCATTTTGGGCACGCTTTGGGTTAGTTTGGAAGCGAGCGGAGGCCCATAGAAAATCGAGAAACTGACAAAGCAATCTGGCAGCATTGTTAACATTTGGGCTGCAGTTAGCCTTTACTGTCATGAAGAGATTAGCGGCACGTTGTTGCCAATAATTAACGTGGCGATATATACGCCGTTTTAGACGTTCCACGCCAAAACTACGTTAAATATAGCAACAGCGCGTCGCGAGTGTATTATCCCTCGATTTCCCTAAAGCATTATAAGATCCTTTACACAAATAATGCACTATATAAAAATCGGCCTTCCCTATTGGTCGATTCGCATGGCCCTCCGCTCGCTTCGCTCGCTACGGGGGCTCAAGAAAAGGAAACTAACCAGGTGCTAACCCAAACTAACCCAACACATACCCAAAATCAAGAAAAAAACTGTTTAGAAACATAATCTTAAAAAAAAATAAAAAAAAGCAACGGGGTTCGAACCCAGGCCATCCAGGTGAGACCCAGCTGTATAAACCTCTACACCACGAGAGCTCTTGACAGAAATCGATTGCATCACGCAGACATATCGTAATACGAGATGGATCGACCAATAGGAGAGGTCGATTTTTACATAGTGCACCATTTGTGCAAAGGATCTTAAAATGCTTCCCTAAACACTTTCCCTCTTTATTCCATATATATGATTAGACAAAGAGGCAGTCTCCTGTCGCTAGTCCGAGCGCTGAAGAATATTTAACGTCCCCGAGTGTTGGCGGCATGGCGGCAGTGTATCTATGTACATCATTTTAAAACGCTATTTACTGCAATTTAAAAATAAATTACCTAATTAACATGGCAATGCGTATTATAACTGAATAATATCGCAAGCCGTCCCTGATAGCAATAATTAAATCTGAAATAAATATTTAGGCATGTAAACAATTTCCAACTATTTCGAGAATTTGCAGAACAATGTACCCACTTAAAGACAATTACGTATACGGTAATTTTTTTACAAGGTCCTCGAGTAATTCGCCGCCTCTTCACTATTTACAATGAATTGCGTTTAAGGGAACCTAGAAAAAGTATTTTACAACGAAGAGCCGTGAATGTAATGACTGATCTTTTAAAATTACAAATCGACAAATTCATTTCATCCAAAAATACGTTTTCCACGGCCGATTTTTATTGCAGGCCATGAAGAATTCTGTGGTGCGCGGTTGCCATATTAACATGGAGGCTTATTCTAGCGTCTGAACTTTTCAGATATTTTTTTCGATTCCTTCGCTGTACCTAATTTCTCATTGGAATTGTTAGCATAAATAAATAATATATATAATCAATTATTTAAACGATTTTCTTTACGATATTTGGCGGCCTGGGAAAACTATTGAAAAACGTGTATGCATATTGTACTAAAATTCGTACAATGCATTCATATTTTCCAAAATTATAGACCCAGAAGGTTTCTTATGGACGTTGAAGACAATCGGATATTTTTTAGTTTAAATTACCATTTGGCTTTATCCTTAAATTTAAAGATAATTCAGTGTACATGTTTAACTAAAAGCAGTACAAATTTGACAGGATAGGAGGCTGTTATATTTGTAGCTGCCTAATCAGTCAAAAAGTTTGCAAATAGCCTAAGCAAGGGGCAAAGGGCTAGTTGCCCTTAATTTATTGATGTCTTGTTGCGCACGTCCAAGGTCGTGCCTGATGTGGTATTATTGACTATCCTGTCAAGGTAAGTCGCATCCGAAGGAATCTAGGGATTTTGGGCATCCACTAGGTTCTCGAAGGGTCCTGGAGCATCGCGTTTCCTTATTGTTTTTTACTTCAATAGAAAATTCCTGGGACAAAAACTCTCTAAATGCTTCTCTGTTTCCAAAATGTCAAGAAAATGTAAAAACATCGATGTCTAGGTCAAAAAAGAAGGTTTACATCTTGAGCTTGATAAATACCGATACCACTTTTTTGCGAAGTCTGTAACAAAAAGTTATTTTAATTTTGGCATCGTTACCACTGACCGACACCCGCAGCTGCACGACAACATTCATTACGAGCCTACCATCAAGTACAACAATGCTATGGCTGTCTAAAAGAAGCTGAAAAATGGGGTTGGAATAAAACCCAAGCTGATATCACTCCAGTAATCACTTTGAAGAATCCTGCTCCCAAAGCATTATCTAATTATCTTTTTGTCAGGTAAGTGCAAGACGCCTGCGGATGCAGAAAAGCAGGATTAAAATGCTCCATGATTTGCGGGGTTTGCAACGGAAAGACCTCCGAAAATGTCACTCAAGGTTCATCCTTATGGGCGCGCGTGCAACGACTTGAAGACATCAATGCCCTCTAGAATCTGGAAATGGTGAGAGGGTGGCCTTGAAAGGCCAAGGCACTTAGGCCCCATTGGACCCCCTGTGCGTCAAATTCAAATTAAAATTCAAATTCAAAAATTGCTTTATTATCTGAAGATATAACATCTTATTGACAAAGCCGATAATAAATAAACAAATAAATGTCAATACAAAAAGAGAAAGAAAATATACAAACACTAATACCTAGAGACAAACAAGCATTTTAAAATCTATAATGGTAAAAAGTAAAATATTAACAGTAAAATTAAGTAGTGATATACATGTATATAAGGGATCAATAGTAAAATTCATAGAATAATATTGAATATAGTAGAATCTAAAAATGGGTTAAGTACACCTATACATACATATATATCACAGTCAAAATAGGTATTTAAAAAATAAAGAGTATATATATAAATACAATGTAAAACTGAAACAAAACAGCTTAAAAATAAACAACCATACAGTTAAAATTTCTCATTGAAGAACTCCTGAACATCATAATAAGCCCTAGTTAGTAGCAACTTTTTCACTTCTCCCCTAAACCTCTTTTCATCATAAATCCTTGTTAAGCTAACTGGTAAATGGTTGAAAAGCCTACTCTCTTTAAAAATAATGGAGCCATGCACCTGTGAAGACCTAGGAATAGGCAACAACAGTTCAAATGTTTGTCTTGTGTTATGAGAGCTTATATTTCTAACTAGAGTGTGCCTATATTTTTTGTGAATCAGTGAAACTGTTTCCAAGATAAAAATAGAGGGCAGAGTCAACACATTGTTTGCAAGAAAGCGAGGTTTACATGAATCTCTCAATTTAGCCTTATTCATGTATCTTAATGCTCTCTTTTGCAAAATAAATACTGTGTGCATCAGCTTATTAGCACAAGAACCCCAAAAACATATGCCATACCGTAAATGGGATTCTATTAATGCAAAATAGGCCTGTCGTAACATGTTTTTATCTAATTTATTAGCTATAAATTTTAAAGCAAAACAATTAGAGGATAATTTCTTGTTTAACTGTAAAATGTGTGTTTCAAATTTCAGCTTATTATCAATATATAATCCTAAGAACTTATTTTCTGTTGCATTAATTAACACATTATCGCTTAAGGAAACTGAACATTGGCTGTTTTTAAAGGTCATTATATTCGTCTTTGAAACATTTAAGGTTAATTTGTTTGAATCACACCATTCCTTTATCAAAGCTAGGTCATGATTCACAATTCTGCTTAAGTACTCTGCATCTGCACAGCTCTATAAAATCATCATCAGCAACCAATGTAAACTTACCAGAAATATTCAAACTCTCAATAGCATTAATGTACAGTAAGAACAGAACAGGACCCAACACTGAGCCCTGGGGAACTCCACAATTGATAACTCTCTGATCAGACTTTGATTCTTTATAACAGATTGAATCCTATTGCTCAAGTAGGACTCAAACCAGCTTAAGCCGATACCCCTAATTCCATATATCTCCAATTTTTTGCAGCAGCGTTCTATGATTGACACAGTCAAAGGATTTTGCCAAATCACAAAACACCGCTGCTGAAGTCTCTTGATCATTAATGTTTAAATATTACACTTCTAAAAAATTAAAAATAGCATCATTTGTAGATCTGGACTTTAAGAAGCCATATTGTGCTGAATTTAGTATGCTATTTCTCTCTGCAAAATTAATTAATTAGAGATATGAAATTTTCTGATGAAATGCAAAGATCGTAAATTCCTTGCTGACTTCCTTATTCCTACAGTTATCCAGGGTTTTCCTCAAAGTCCTGGGTCTTTCTGCGTTGATTTGAAAGATGTGACTGGCTGTTAGAAATCTCCTGACGTAAACTGTTAACCTCTTCTGTAAGGGATATAATAAGGTCATCTCGTTCTTCCATTTGAACATTAAATTACACCTCCATCTTAGCTATTTTTTGGTTAAGGGAATGCTTAGCTTGCTGCAAAAGATCCACTTTACCCAGAGCATCACTTAAACGTTGATTCCCGATTTTGGGGTCCTTTTCGAGCCGACATTTTTCGGAACAGTAGATTATGTTTTCGCTAATCTTCTGATGATTTTTAAAGTCTCTCTCTAGACAACTAGTATGACATAAACCTAGACAAACTGCACAACAAAAATAACTGTGAGATTTTGTCGCGCAACATTTAAACTTAAATTTTTTAGCACCATCAGTCATGTTGTTAAGTTATTTAATAAACCATTAATATTATAGCGGAAACGATAAAATAACGTAACAATGCAAAAACTCCTTGATGCGAGACGGATCGTTAAGGTATTTTATCACAATAAACAGCTTATCACGTATTGTAAATAAAGAAATACCTGTAAATTCCTTACTATAGTTACCGTAGAAAACAGTGATTTTAATAGTTAATTATTTTGATTAGAATTATGTTCCACACAATAAAAATTATATCAGATAACAGCCCAAACTTTTTTGCACTTTCACATACTAAACACAATTATTAAATTAAACTTTAGACCACCAAAAAAAAGAGAAAAACATCGCAGCAGTCGAATTAACGAGTGGTATTTTGGCGAGGTTCTCCAGTGAATCCTCCCTAGGTCAACCATTCCATCTAGGCCATCGCCCAGCCTACTGTTGTAAAAAAGAGGGCGATGTTGCCCGAGGAGGCTGTTTTGAGAAAAGCCATGGTTGGCCATCGTCCTCCTGTTCACAGCCTCTGCATATAGGCGTCTCGTATAATCTCATTGTGTGGAGATGTTTCCTTAGCTGGCAGTGTCCAGTCAGAATCCCTACCATGAGTCGTAGAGTCTTCCTTGACATATCCAGGTATGATTTTGCTGCAGCCTCATTAGGGTAGCTTAATAACTCCTTGGCCAGTCGACAGTTAGTTGTATGGTCCCATCTCGCCATAAAGTCTTCATGGGTGATCTTTTTTTTATCATATGTATCGTCGTCGCGATAGGTAGGTTTGAAGGGCCGGGCCGGTTCCCATAATGTTTGAACTGGTGTGGCGTTATTTTGTCACTAAAGATTGCGAACGGTTAACTTTTAATGCGGAGGCCGGGGTTCTTGGCATATGACTTTTGTGCACTTAAATTGGGCGCCACGTAATTTGGAAGGGATACTGCAAGTTATATAGTCTAGTAAATCACAAAAGGTGTGTCATGGCGCCGACTGACAGTACAGACGATCGCGAGACTGAGAAA
>MU195155.1:0-15345 GCA_016904865.1 Pissodes strobi | reverse complement strand
GAAGTGTCACAATGGACTTTTTGGAAAAAATATAATTAGTTTTAAAAAATGAGCTAAAAATTACTCTAAATAAGATAAGATATTTAGATACTAAAGCAAGTGTAGGAGCTAAATACTGACCTGACTTAATTTTTAGAATTAGAAATAATAACAATAAAGCAACGTTTCTCTGTATCTCATAAGGAATAACAAAAATTATTGAACGTGTTGACTGAACTAGTCAGCAGATCGAATATTTTAGCCACTAAACGAATAAACATATAATTAAGAAACACGCAAACGTATATATAAATATCCTGAAGCAGTCACGATCGTGTTACATGAAACGTTATAACCGAAATATTGTCTTATTTTTAAAGCCCTATAAATTCGAATCTTGTCAACGAATCACAAAAGGAAGATAGTGTTTGGACATTTAAAAAGAAAAGGAAATCATGGTTCTAGCGGTCTTAGTCAAAGCGTGTGAACTATGGGGGAAATTGGTCATAGTTCCAGTCTTTTGGATACCATAGTGATTAAGTGGACTTGCACTAAATAAATAAGTCCATTAGAGTTAACATTTTGTTTTGTTGTCAAATCCTTTTTAATAACAAAACAGGTGTATTAAAAATAAACTGCTGTTCGCTTAAAACTCGCATGAAAATGTTTTTTTCTAGCATTTAACGTACCTATCTCCAAAACTTCTAATAATGCACCCGCTTTCCGGTTCGATGAAATTCGCTATGAAATGGGTGGAGAACAAGTGACTGTGGTTCGCAAGCCAGGAGTAACAACAAATTTGTTAATGCTGTTTTCAAAACATTAAGTAACATTTCATGGCCTATTGACTAGTCTACCGGATGTTTTCAATATTCTGCATATTTATATATATGTACAGGGCAATAAACAAATACCTAAAACTTTATAAAATTTTAATTGTCCAGGACATATTTTTTCTTTTTGTTTGTTGCTTTTAAATGATTCTTAGTCAAAAGCAAAACAGAAATTCTGGGATTTTTTGATATTTTCAGTTTTGTCGGAAATATGACTTTTTCAAGATAAAAGGTGACTTTTTATCCATTAGGCTAGAACCGGTTAGTAAACGTTACTTAAAAATAAATTTTATTACATCCCCTTGGCAGAATGTAACACGATTTGCTAATTGCTTAATATGTCACTCAGCGATTTTAATAAAATTTTATTTAAAGGTGTGGGTCGAAGAATTGGCAGTTAGACGAAGGCGCCACTAATTTTTTAACTGGGAATATATCAATGATTTTTGCACATGAGATCAGGGCAGTAAAATTTAGAAACATACCCCAGATAAAAATATCGTGAACTTTATAAATAAAAGGTATTAATGAAAGTCAATTTAAACACTAACTTACCAAACTAAACATCGGGGTTCCAACTAAATTATTTATTCAAATCTTAAGTGCTTACATAAACACTCCAAAGGCAATTAATTAACTTGAGTTTATGGTATCGCTCATAAACTAATGAGAAGATTTGTATGTCGTCTAGATTATCATTCTATTAAATCAAATTAAACTAAGATTTAAGGGTTAATCTATGTCATATATAAGCCTTGAATTCTTGAGGCCTAACTAATCGCAAAGTACCAAAAATATGCAGTATTTACCCAACAAAAATTATTGTAAATTAATCCCATGGCAGCGATAATATCATTATGCCAATAAATAGATAATAAGGATATACTAAGTCAATCAAATAACTTATGATATAAATTTATTTATATATAGCCGGTAAGTTTCTATAGGTACACACGAAGTGAGCTCAGTTCGATACCGGTATTAAGGCAAAAAATTTAAGTATAAAATTGCAGTTATGTGAAATAATTTACTGCCATGAGGCCAATTACAGTTTGAATAAATCAATAACTTTATTATCATAAAATTAGCAAAATATATTCTCCACTCGAGATAATATCAGGTATGATAATGAATTATATAAGTATCTCTAAAGAAATATAAGAAACAGGGATAAATATGATACATATTAATAGATAACCAAAAGGTTTTCTCAATAAGCAAAAACGGTCAGTTCATTCAACAAAAACGAGAAGTAACGGTAATAGGTACGCTATAAGATAGCAACCGACCTAGAGTCGTTTAACAGTAAGTTCATTAATCAAAACGGTAAATAACGGTAATAGGTACTATATCACACAATCAAAGGATCAGGAATAAACTTTTGCAATGCCCCAGTGGTTCCAGGAATTTCTGGTCGGTAGCAAAGGAAGTAAGTAACAACTTTACAAAAACGTCTCTCCCACCTTTGACGGACGAACGTGGCATCACGGCGGCTACAGCCAAGGAAAAAGCAAACATGCTCGCCAAAATGTTTTCATCGCACTCGACCTTAGACGTGCCCCAAGGCAAGACTCTCCCCACTATACCGAACATCAACACTACCATGGCAGAAGTCAAGTTTTGTCACCGTGATATTCGCAAAATCCTTAAAGAACTAGATACGCAAAAGGCATCAGGACCGGACGGAATACCTGCCATCGTGCTAAAGAACTGCGCCCACGAACTAACACCCGTTCTTTCCAGGCTTTTTTCACTTTCTTACAGAAAAGGGATTTACCCATCCTCTTGGAAAGTCGCTCGAGTGCAACCTGTTCCAAAAAAAAAAGGCAAGAAAACCACGCCCTCAAACTATCGCCCAATTGCCTTGCTTCCAATAATCTCCAAAGTCATGGAACGCGTAGTCAACCAGCAACTACTCAAGTACCTCGAGAGCAACATAATAATCAGCGATAATCAATACGGCTTTCGCAAAGAGAGATCGACAGGAGATATATTGGCCTATGTCACTCATATATGGAGTAGGGCAATTGAAAACTATGGAGAGTCTCGAGCGATTGCGTTGGATATTTCAAAGGCATTCGACAGAGTTTGGCATGACGGACTGCTCAACAAACTGCCGTCCTTGGGACTGGCCGCCTCTCTCTGCAGCTGGCTGCCCAGTTTCCTTAAGAACCGATCCCTACACGTTGCAGTCAATGGACATATCTCGGACACATTCACCATCAACGCGGGCGTGCCTCAGGGCGCAATACTTTCACCAACTCTGTTCCTCATCTATATTAATGACCTGCTGATCGAAACGAATAATCCTGTTTACAGTTTTGCAGATGACAGTACCCTTGTCTCCCACTTTAGATCAGAAAAACCTTACCAGCGACTGAGATTCATCACCGCAGACAGGAGCAGATTACAGCAATTAATAAAGACCTGGAGAAAGTTCAAACTTGGGGCGACCGAAATTTGGTCCAATTCAATGCAGCAAAGACCCAAGCAGCAACGTTTACTAAGCAGTCCAATACAGCGGGCCCTGACATCATTATGGCAGGATCGACCATTCCTTTATCCTCGTCAATCGGGCTGCTGTGTGTCTCGGCATGACCATGTTGCTAACATCGCAAAATCAGCCTCCCAGAAGCTTGGTGCGCTATTTCGCAACAAAAAACTGTATACACCGCAGCAGTTGCTCTTGCTGTACAAAGCGCAAATAAGACCGTGCTTAGAATATTGCTCCCATTGGGGTGCCGCACCAAAGCATACCCTAAAGCTGCTGGATTCCATTCAGAAGAGGGCTGTGCGTCTCGTCGGCGATCCGGAGTTGACCCGGAATCTGGATAGTCTGGAACATCGCAGACATGTGGCTGAGATGTCTCTGTTTTACAGATACTTTCACGGCAGATGTTCCCAGGATTTGGCCCGCATAATCCCGCCCCTGGCAACTCCTGTCAGACAGTCCCGACAGACGGCAGGAGCGCACCAGTTCGTCGTACAACTAGAAACACCTAGAACGTCGCTTTACCAGAACTCCTTTGTCTGGCGCACTGCATCACTGTGGAACTCACTTCCAGGACATCTGTTTCCCACTAATTACAACCTACAACTATTCAAGAACCGTGTCAATCAACATCTTCGCACACACACCGCTCGTCGAGCGCCATAGGATTTCCCTTTAGAGTGTGTGCCACTGCCATAAAAAAAAAAGAAAATATGAGATCGCAAACGACCTGCAGTTGTTAAACAGTAAGTTTATTAAACAAAAGCTGCCAGCAACGGTATTAGGCACGATATCAGAAAATTGACAACCTACAGTCGCTTAACGAGAAATTCATTAAACAAAACGACAAAGAACGGTAGTAGGTACGATAAAAGGAAATAGACGACCTCCAGTGGTTTAACGATAAGTCAAGACAAAATAAAAAGGGTAAGCCTACTTGTCAGTCAACATCTTCGCACACACACCGCTCTTCGAGTGCCATAGGATCTCCCTAAGTGCCGCTGCTATAAAGAAAATCTAGTCTGGATAGCCTGCAGGATAACGATGTGATCAATTCCGTCTTACTTGATGTCATTTGATGCAGCTGAAGAGGGTCCCTGTTTTGATATGTGGGATTATTTATATACTGTTCTAAAGCTGAAACAACAATGATTCTGCGAAATTTTAGCAGTTCGATTGTGCCTCCTTGCTTTCGATTCAATAACCATACGTTATTAACTGTCATATCTTTGCACTAAGATACTAATGAGAAGTAGTACTTTTTGGCACGGGCAGACAATCTATATAAATATATATTTTGATGAGATCTATCAACCCCCTTCTAAGGTTTAATCTATGTCCTATATCCTTAACCTTGCCCAATTCCTGTCTGGAAATAGCTGAAACTAAGCCTTGAATTCTTGATGTTCTGCCTAATCGCAGTTAGCCACAAAGTACCAAAAATAAGCAGTATTTTCTAAACAAAAACTAATCTAAATTGCAACAATAATAACAGTTTATAAAAATATTCTAAATCAATGAATTAACTTATGATGTAAATTTATTTATATGTAGCCGGTAAGTATCCACAGGTAAACACGAATTGAGCTCAATTCGACACCGGTATTAAGGCGAAAAATTAAAGTTGAAAATTGTAATTATATGAAACAGTTTACCGCCATGAGGCTTACACCCAATTACAGTAAAAATAAACCAACTATTTATCATGACATTAGCAAACTACGTTCTCCACTCGGGATAATATCAGATATGATATTGAATTAAATAAGAAACTCTAGAGAAAATATCAGAAACAGAAATAAAGATGATACACAATAATAGGAAACCTAAAGCTATTTCTCAATAAGCAAAAACGGTAAGTTCATTTAACATAAACGAGAAGTAACGGTCATATGTACGCTATAAGACAGCAAACGACCTACACTCATTTAACAGTAAGTTCACTAATCAAAACGACAAATAACGATAAGAGGTACGATATGAGATCGCAAAATACCTACAGTGGTTTAACAGTAAGTTCATTAATCAAAAGCTGTCAGTAACGGTAATAGGTGCGATATCAGAAAATGAACGACCTACAGTTGTTTCGTTGTAAATTCATTAAACAAAACGATAAATAACGGTAGAAAATTTGAAATATTATTTAGGTGTCTTGGGAAAAGCACCAATTTTTATCAAGATTGAAATTTTCTGAGAAATCAATAATACTCATTATTTATATGTGGCAAACATGTCAAAATCTGCATATTATGTGTAATTTTATATTAACGATTTCTAACTTGGCCTTAAATATTTTTGACTTTGTTCCATTCTCCATAATAAATTGGATTTCTATGGTTGCACTGCTTGCAGTCATGTGTATATGAGAAGGCACCATGACTTCATCAATGCTGTGACTTTGTATTCTTATTCATGAAGTACAAACTTGTCATTGATATTTTGAATAAGGAGCCTTTTACAAAAAATTTCACTTTCAATTCAATAAATCCTAAGACCTAGCCTTAAATGACAGGTAAAAGATCTATATGTATATCAGTATTTACCGATTTGTATTCCGTCACAAGCTTTTAATTCTCAATAATTTAATAAATAATGATTTCCCAAACATATTATTTTAAATTTATATTCCATTAAAAGCTCTAACTCAAACTAACTGAAGACTATGTACTTGTATGGAATCGCCCAAAACTCTGACTTATTTCAAGCATTACTTGAGCCAGCAGCACAACTTGCAAGAAATTACCCATTTTACCCGTAAACTTTATCAGAAAAATTATATGAAAACAATTTTCTAGCTTATGGAGTTAGGCGACCCAGAAAAAGAATAAATTGAGTCTTTAAACTTTATGAAAGTAGAGATTCTTTTCAGATTACTCGGAAGAAAATGAAACGATTAACCGTATTATTCTTGGGGGAGAACTTATTTAGAGTTCTAAGTTAAATAGGATAAAAGGATCACGTTTGTATAGTATCTTATTAACAATATATATCTTACTAATCATAGATTCAATTTCAAGGTGGGATCGCCCACAGAAGAAGAAAATACTGCTATATAAATTTGGGTTATTTTAAGTCATATAAATGTCACTTAGTAAAGTGATCTTAAGAATAACAATATGTAATAGTAATTTTAAGCTAATCATTAGATATACCAAGAGTACAGATATTAAGCTGGAAAATAAAGTTAAAGCTGGAAGAAAATCACTCTACAGGAAGAAGCTCAATTTAGCCTATCTAAAGGGTGTGGTCCAAAAACAATGGCATAGAGAGCATCAGTAAATATCTCACATCAAATCATTTCGATCTAGCTAAATTGTCCTAAATTGATTTAATTTAATATATTCCCAACTGTTTGGCATATAGTCGTGAAAATTGATATTTGGGGTCTCGAAAAATGAGAAAACATAATCTGATATATATTTTGTTGTAACTGATAGAGGACCCTTCCTGCAATACTATTTGCCTCCTAAAAGGGTTAAAGCTTTTTTCTGCGCAACTGCATGTTTCTTTCGCTTACATGATATGATTTACCGTATTTTCTACATAGAAAATATTGTATACCTGTTAAAAATCTCTAAAGATAACAATTTTCGAGATATTTGCTTTATGCAATAAGATTGTGCTTGTTCAAAATAGTTTAAGTCTAAATTTGGTAGGTACAATAAGTTCATAGAAAATTGCGTAAATAACTCAGACAGCATTTTTTAAAAATTACAGGTGAAAAATTGGATAATTAAACAAATATTTATTTTCAGTGATAAACAACAAAACGTATTATCTAGAATAAAAATATTAGAAAAAAAAACAGCATCGTTTGGACAGAAACTGTACAACGAAGTAATCGTTATTGACCTCCATGCATTTTGAAATACGTTTCAAGAAAGCCTGTGTAACTTTAAAAAGGTTTCCTTGCAGTGTTATTACACTCAACTAAATTTCTTGATTTTTGAAACAGGTATATATTGCAGGTCAACTGTTTGTTTTATTAACAGAAATAACAAACACCAGCTAACACAAACTAATCAAAACTAACCCAAACTAGACAAAATGGCCATTATCCTTTCATTCTAAGCACTTTATTTCATGTAGTTCTAAATACAAGATCCATTGGATTAAAATCAGGGCTTCTGGTAGGCTGTGGAAGTGGGCTGATTAATCGCTGAAGAAAACAAGCACTAGGCCTCTCACGTACATAATTCAACGTTTTTAGAACAAATACTCATTTAACAGAAAATCTATGCCATTTAAACATCCTGTCAGGACGCCAGTTGTGAATGTATCAACGCTGTATTGACCAAAGCTTTCTTTGGCAAATAACAGATAACTTATGAATCCGTGTAATGTTGCATGTAATAATAAAATAACAAATATCTCGAAAGCGGTCAGTATAGCTAAAAAACACAGGATCAAAAGAACCATGTAATTCCCTAATTAATCGTCAAATAGTATGGAAGGTAATGTCATTTATCAGTTACAAGAAAATAGATATCATATTATATTTTTTTGTTCTTCGTTCTAATTTTCGTGACTATATGACTCAACTATTGGGGTAATAATAACCATCTCTGTTCTTCATTCATATTAATGACCTGCTGACCGAAACCAATAATTCTGTTTACAGTTTTGCAGATGACAGTACCCTTGTCTCCCAATTTAGATCGGAAAAGCCTTTTCAAGCGACTGAGACATATCACCGCAGACAGGAGTGGATTAGAGCAATTAATTAAGATCTGCAGAGGGTCTGAACTTGGGGCGACAAAAATTTGGTCCAGTTCAATGCATCAAAAACTCAAGCGGCCACGTTTACCAAGAAATCCAAGCGGCGCGGCGGGCCCTAACATCAGTATGGCAAGACCGACCATTCCTTCATCCTCGTCAATCGTTGTACTGTGTGTGTCAGTCAACAGCCATATGTCCTGGCATGACCACGTTGCTAACATCGTAAAATCAGCCATATGACCTCCCTTTAGTGTGTGTGTCATTGCCATAAACGAAAGTATAACAGCTTATCAACCATCATTGCCAGAACATAATTAAATTGCATAGAAATATGATATTGCGCATTAATACTTCGAGAATATCAGAAATCATCAAATATTATAATTTATTTTATTGCCCGTCTTACTTTAGTGAATGATTGAAATTACATGAAAGCTATAATTACAGGAAAGAAATCAGTGGTGACTTCAAAATTTGATATTTTACATATTAGCTGGTTTTTATTTTCTAAACTGCATTAAGGCATACCCTAAAAACCAACTTCAACTCATCGATGAAAAATAAGGTGAAGCATAGACACCATCCCTACATTTTACATGAATATTTTTAGTTCGTTTATAAGAACTGCTTCAAAACTTAAAAATTATATTTTTCATTCTTAATTTGATATTATTTAAATTAATCAAGTTATATTCTCCATAAAATACCAATCTGAGATAGATCATGGGACGTTAGTTTCATGCAGTAAAAGTATAAACTACCCCGTGATACCCAAAGGGTGTCATTGCATCAATTAATTCAAAGTACTAAAATCCGTTTAATTGATATTAAAATATATGGTATGCCATATTAGATTATATCATTCCTATTAATCTGTGAAAAGAGATACCCGTATTACGATAATAAAATTTTCTTTAACGATGTTTGCAGTGTGAAATTAGGATAATAGTACATATCACTACCTAATTGTAATTGGCTCTTACATAATTAACAGAAATTTATTGATTAACTCAATACACGTGCCTATTTCTCATTTATTAATCAATTTAAATTTTTAATGTCACAAGCAAATGATACCAATTTCTAAAATTACTAACCATATTAGTAAACAAGAAGTAATAGACCCACACAAATGAGGTTTATCTAGACATGCTATCGCCTTGTATGTGCAATAGTCAATCAATAACCGATTATTAAAGAATGCCCGCTTGCCTTCTGTTCTTTTATGTATAACGCACATTTTTAATTTCTTTGGGATATCTCTATAATTCCGAAAAAGATAGCCCTATTCGGCAGAGCTGGCCTAGGGCTGGATTACAGATTAGTAACAGCAACGCTAGTTAGCAATAATAGTTAATAGCAGCAAACCTAATCTTCTGGAATGATCTACTCGCTGTATTACTAGCGCTTAATTGAAACAACGTAATTATTCGAGAATAATACGTTAATTTAAAACGAGACATCGACAGCTATTCCAATATGTGTACTAAAATCTTAATTATGAGATTAGCGTTGCTAATTTGAAAAGAAATAAACGTTCGAGAGCCCTAATTGCTAAAAAAATTAAATAAAGCGATATGACATATTTAAAGTTTTATAAAAGAAGAAGAGCTTATCATATTATTCAATAGTAAAACACACCGGAAACTTAGAAGGTGAAGCAGAAGGTAAAAGCAAACTTTATTTCATGTGTAGAGAGCGAAGAAAGCAGAGAAATCTTTCGTAATCTTAGATATCATGGGCTGAAATAAAGAAATTTCTACTGGGAAGAAAGAATGTTCGTAGTGTTATTTCTCCTAATCGTTAAGTCCAGATCAAGTCGCTCGGTTGTATTTGAAGTAAGTATATCAGAGAAATGCTGGAATAATTGTAATATTAATTTTAATAATATTTATCAAAAATTGGTTAGCCTTCTAAGTGCTGCCATTATTAAGGCAATTTCATATCACTTGTCCCGGAAATTTCAATATATCTAGTTCTTGTTGTCGAATAAGAATGTGACTATAGTGTGAGTCGATTTAATGGTGGACCTATTGTCTTGTATATGACAAATTTATTCAGAAGATACTTCCGGATACTACTGGACGATTGTTCTACATAAGATTTCATTTATGACTAGGCTTCTCTCTCCTATCTAAAATCTCTTGATCTTCTGCAAAACAGAGTCTTTAGACTTGTCATGAGTGCTTTCCATACTTCTTCGGTGGGCAGTCTCCGGAACACACCTTCCTTTCCTCAGAGCCAGAAAGGCTTTAACCCTACAACGCGTTGGGTCTTCCAAAGATAGCTAGCCTGCCTCATACCTCAAGTAATCCGCCATAGATTCTTGACCCGCTGATTCATTGCATGCTTTATGATAGCGGTGGCTGTACTGTATGGCGCACCTATTATATACTCAGGTTCCATTGGAAGCATTGAGGAACCCTCCCGTGCCATACGATGAGCCTCTTCGCTTGTTTTCCTGGAACATCAGAGTGTCCCTAAAGCCGTAAAAAACTGACCCTATTATGCCCGGCCAAGATATTTATACACTCAGATCCTAGCGCAGAATGAACCCTATCAGATTCGAGGGTCTACAGAGCAGGTCTGAAGTCCGAGAAAATGTAGGCTTTCTTCACTTTGAAGGCTCTTGAGAAGTTTTCTGAGGATCACTTACATATATACAGAATCAAAGTAGTATTCCGCAGTCTGACAAAGCACTAAAACTCTAACGATCAAATGACATGCTCGACAACTTCCTACTAAACTCAAGTATAACCCTGTCGCCCATTATTCCTCTTAGCTATCAACTCTTTCCTCCATAACTCCTCAAATTAACCTCGACCTCCAAAATTATGGCAATCCTGATAAAATTTATGAAAATATTTCTTTTGCAGCATTATCTGATAGATTTTCAGATTATGAAATAACATATGCAATTGGGTTGCTGACTGCTATCATTATCAATAACTCGCTCTTAGAATTCAAATTAAACCCCTTAAATCCTTTATTTGCAATCCTCAACACTATTTTTCAAATTCATCATAGGCAATTGTGGGCTTCGCAGTTTTACACTTTGTTGTAAAGGGAGCAGCTAGAAAAGCAATGACTAGAATCACAGAACAGGAGAGCAGAGGGGGATGACTTAAAAAGTGTGAGTTAACATCCCTGTCAAAGCATATACCACTTCTTGGGCTCCCTAGTGACGATATAGTCAAAAGATACAATTTTGAAAAATACTTCACGGTTGTGATAAGAAGTAGAAAAGAATGGAGAAAGAACACCACTTGCATTCTCACATCGCAGCAAATTGCCATAAAATGATATACAGATGGGGCAAGAACTGAACAGGGGACCGGAGCGGGAGTATTTGGGTCAGGAACCAGCAATGAGAAAACATCCTTACATATTCCAGGCGGAAATTAACGTGCGCAGTTAAAACCTCGACAGAAACTCTAGGAAGAAAGAGAATGTCATCTTTTCAGACAGTCAAGTAGCCATCAAAGCTCTGAGCTCAACAACAATCAGCTCTAGAATGGTATGGGAATGCGTAGAGAGGCTAAATGAACTAGGCAAGAATAACAAATTATCTCTTCAATGGATACCACGATACGCTGGGATATAAGGCAACGAAAAAACAGACCAATTGGCAAAAGTAGGAGCATAAACTCCGCTTTTAGGACCGGAACCTTTATGTGGCATAGGAACGCACACCTACAAGGAAGAATTCAGGAAAGAAGAGCGAATCAAATGGATCAGTCTATGAAAACACCTTCCAGGGTTAAGGGAATCAAAGATGTTTCTAGGACCCCCTCACCCAGGAAAAACAAAACACCTTATAACGCTGAGTAGGAACGATCTCCGCGTCCTCACCGGGTTTCTGACGAGCCACTGCCAGTTAAGAACACAGATCTATATAGCTACGCAACAGATACCTCTTCCAATGCTTTTTGCGCGGGGCAAAAAATGTTCACCGGCTTTCGCGAGCGGGTGAACCAGTCGTCTAGGAACGGGTCGGTGTTGCCAAGTTATCACGTCGAACAATATTTCTGCTGACTTTTTGACCCGCTCAAATCATCGAGTTTTATTATTAATATTTATGTATAAAATTAACACAAACATATTTTATTAGAAAAATACGGTTTTTACATTTTTAATTAAGTATGATAGTTTATTAATGAAACGGCAATTTAAATGAACAAATTTATAATATTGATAGTAGAGTTTAAAACAAAATTAAATCGTACTTTGACATGTCGATAAACATTTCAAAAATTCCTTTGATCTTCGGAACAAAAACCTGCGTGATAATATTATTACTTTATATTACAGTATAAGTTAACAAAATTTGTAATGACCTTTTACACCGATATTTAAGGCGAGTCTTAGCCCATGTTCAAGCACACCATTCACTGAATCTGATAATGAACTTTAATTTGACATAATATATCATACGATTGCCAAGAAAATGAGTAATACCATAATGTGATATGATAGGTAAACTACAGTTCGCGACTTGGCAACACGGAGGGGCAAAACACGTCTAAATAGGAAAATATTTAAGTTTATTGCATTATTGGCGAGCGACACTTTTAATACCGGAGTAGGCATCTGTTGCGTAGCTATATAGATCTGTGGTTAAGAAGGCACTTAGAGAGAATAAAAATTGAAAACTAGGATAACTGCCAGTTCTGGCCCTGGAACACCTTGTCACGGAGTGCGAGGCGGTCGCGAATAGGAGAATGGCCTGCTTCGGGTGCTGAATCGTCCAACAGGAGGAACTTTCATTCATAGAACCATCCAGATTACTTGCTTTTATCAAAGTACTGAAGCTGGATGAGGTACTCTGATTGAGACTCACATCAACGGAATCACCATGGAAGGGGGGGGGGGGGGCACAATACATCTGTACAGATCGCAGTGTGTTAACACCCCCCTAGATCATTCATTCATTCATTTATTCATCAGATTTTATGAGTGCCGCAGATACATTATCTCATTTCTCCTTTGCCAGCCAATTGCAATGCAAATACAAGACTTATTAAATGTAAACCATTTAATTTAATTTTTATGGGCCTCCAGTAACAATTGTATTCCAGGCGACACAAAACAAAAGAATTGTTTTCTTCTTCTAATTTTGCCAAAAGTTAATGTAGCTCATTCCTATACATCATGTTCAAAGATATTGTTCAAAGTGATTCGGGAAACGGAAGGTTCAAACGATTTTTTTTTATATTTTTTATGGCAACTATCCCTACTCTAGTCTGTCCAGAAGAATTGCAAGTAGGCACACATTATTATTCTGTATACTTCCAGTATCGAGCAAACATATTATTTCTCAATATCTACATTTAAGGACCGACTCATGTCATCATAACTATTCAAATAAATTATGTAATTCACCCAATCATGTGCTACTAATTGCCTTGGATTTTTCATAGTATATTTTTTTTTTAAAGAAGCCGTCTCTTCCAGCCAGCACGGCATTTGTAAAGTATGTCTTTGACTGTATGGAGGAAAAACGAGCATGTCATGCTTTTGCGATCTCACACGAGCCTTTGATAGAGTAGATTGAAAGTTTGTTTCAATGAAGCTCGATAGATTGGAAGTGACGGATAATATTAATAAGTTATTTCAATCTTTGTTGACCTACAGGTTTTTCTATGTCACAATTGGAAGTCTGAGGATTTTTCCATGGACGTAGGCACTTCTCAAGAGAGTGTTTTGGGACTACTTATGTTTATGGTTTTTAACAATGGCGTGAGAAACTTTGCTAGGATCGCAAAAATGTTCGTTAATTGTGATAGCTACTGCCGTGCTCTCTGATACTGACTGAACAAACCTCCAATGCAAAGTCTTGAATATGACGAAATCTCTGCCTGGTCTAAATCCAACCAACTGATGCGCAATCATTGAAAGCTAACTCAGTAGAAATTTTTAACAAATATAAGAAGCCACACTTATGAATGATTTGAGGGAATCATTTTCGTTCTCAGATTCAGCCAGATTTTCAGGCACTGGGCGGAGCATATTGACGATATCTGTAAAAACTAAACAAAAGCGCATTTTTGGTAAATCAACTCAAGAGCACCACTAGTTTAAGTCTATTACATATCCACATTGGTTACTAAATTGCCTTGTGGGATAGGGTTAGATATGTCGAGAGAGTAATCCTGATCCAGAAGCGAATAATTAGGAATACTTTTGGTATTTATTTCAGAAAATCTTCAGGAGGGGGGGGGGTCTCCAAGGATCAGAAGATTTTGGTAGATGCCTTGTGGATGTTTATAAAAATAAGAGTAAATTGATGTTGGTTGGAGATCGCACGACATTCGAGGTAAGTGTAAGATACTTCTTGCCAAGCACATCTATGAGATTGAATTTTGTTAGAATACTGTGCCTTATCTCCATGTTATGTAAGCCTCTTTTATACTATAGACAACTTTTGAGGCAGACTTTATACTTTTGTTATATATGCTTTTAATGTTTTTACCTGTGACGATGACTGAGCTATTGTTTCATAGTTTGAGTTTTTGTTAATTTTTATATTATGTAAGTGTCTTATATACGTATGTATAATATGATCATTTCTCGACGGTGTCTATGCTCTCTCAATAAAAGACATTAATTCCGAAACTCAAGGCTACAAAAACAGCACCATACAACAAGATAAAAGCCATGACAACTACCGTTACTGCTGAAAAATCAGATGAGGCCCCGCCCACCGAAACCAGCCATAAATATCAGCTGAAATCCCACGGAGTTCCAGGTTCTAGTATTTCGTAAGCAGTAAATCTGAGTGCAGCTTCTAAAGATGCCAACCACTCATGTTGACGAAACGTCAAGAGTATGAGCCAACCATCGACCGACGGCCCGAAAACCACAATTATATTGGACGACGGCCGCGAAAACCTTTCACAATATATAATAAAAGCAATTTAAATTTGTATTTATATTCAATACTATAATTAAACATGGGAAGGACCACCCTATAAGAAGAAATATCGAGAACACCATTAATTCAATTGATGTATACAATCTAATACTGCATTATTGCCAATTTACTCTAATTTGCTTCCGCAATACGAATTATTTTTCTGCTGATGTTAATCGGAAGCTCTAAATAAATATTCGCATTCGATAAGCAAATTAGATCATGCTATTACTATATACCATTTCCAAATAAAGAAGTAACTCGAGCTTGTAGCATTCTTCTGTTACGTGTTATTTACGTAACTATACGAGCAATTATGGAATAAGGAATACTAAATCACTAAACACAATTATCTGAGAAAACAAAAATGAAAGTAGTTCGATAATATAATTAATAATAAAATATTTGCA
>JAEQML010070770.1:0-16564 GCA_016904865.1 Pissodes strobi | reverse complement strand
TTGAGCCGTAACGATTTATTGTGGGACATGATGTTCTGTTAAAATTGATAACAATCATATTGCAACTATTCGCGTGTTTCTATGTACCATGTTCAAAAATTCCCTTTATTACCTTAGTCATTCATAAACCTTTTTATGGGCTGAAGTTTAAGTGAAACAATATGACGACCCCCCAGTTGATGGGAGATGGCAGCCTGACAATAGATGAAACAAATATTTTGTCAGATAAATATGCTAAATACTATATTAATGCCTCAATACTTGTAAATTATCAGTTTTAAAATTACTTCTTAATTTTCTTATGCAGTAGAGGTAGTACACTTCCTCTTCACTAGCAGTCCAATAACGGGGAACATTTAACCTCGAAGCAAATCAGATAGAAGATTTTATTTTTTTATCGTGTATATATTGCTGAAAGTATACTAAAACTAAGTTTCCGACCTTCTGCACCCTTGGCGCAACTAACTGTAACCAGAAAACCTCAAAATGTGTGCACATTTCCGGATTTTCAGCTATAACTGCTTTTCTCTATGTCCTAGCAGAAACTAACTTATATTCAATTTGAAAGGGAATAAAAAGCCAAACAACTTTCATATGAAAAGTTTTTTCTAAATTGAAAATTAAGCGAGCTACAGTTCGTCAAAAATCTGAAAAATTTCTAATTTTTTACTTTAAGTTGGATTCAAACCAACTTAGTCAAGTAAATAACTTGGACAGAGTACAAACAATATGGAGTAGAGTCCACAGCAAAATCGTTTTATGTTTTTACATCAAACCCAAAAGCCGCCGCACAGCTGCAGCCGCGAGCAGTCTGTCGGGCCCAACGTTCCGGAGAGATTCAATCAAAAAGCATTCGCTGCTGCGCTTTCCTCGGTTATTATTTGATACATGATACAATGCGACGAGACAGTACACCATCTCAGGGTGATTGCACATGCACACTCATTGTCCCTCGTAGTAGAGCCACTGCAGGTCACGAACCAGATTGATCCAGATTCGCTCCGACACGACGCCAAACGCTGTCGGCGAAATTCGAAATTTGCCTCCAGTTAACCTACCGTATATGTATCTACACCGTGACTTGGAGTCCTTGCATATACAAATATATATGGTATGTTTAATTGATGTTTATAAATTTTTCTACTTAGATATGTGTATGCATGTTTTCGCCTGCCCAAATACGATTGGTGCGGACATTTCTGATATCGTTTCTAGAGAAGTTAGCTTCTTCTGTAAACATTATTTCATGGTCAAACAAGGGATGATGCGCAATTTTCTCCAGAAACCATAAGAAAAATTAACTCGCAAAGGAACGTCTTGGAGAATTAACGCTTAGACCCGTTGAATTTGATATTTGAATATAACAGAAAATCGTGCAGAATTTTTCAAACTAGAACGTGCGAGAGATTCAAATAATTTCCAATTTTTCTAGTACTAAGTTCAGGATGTTCATCAATGGCATTTAAAAGTGCTTCTTCAACTTCTGTAGTTCTTACAGTCCGATGGGTCCCTTTTAATTGATTATTTGGCTACCTGTTTTAGTCAACCTTCTATGTCCATTTGCAAATGTTCTCCTATCTGGTATTAGGAAAGCGCTCTTGATACAATCGCCTAGCTTCCGGCGGCGATCTGCTATCAGCCAAACCATACCATGTAATGCATGTCTGCCAACTTCTTATTAGTAAACTCATATATTCCTTTTCAAAATAACAGATATTTTAAACACCAAATTAATAAGACTCGAAGACCTGAATTTAAAAACTGAACTGTCAAAGTAAATGACAACATAAATAATAATAGGTTTGTCGAGCAGCGATTTCAAACGGTACAAAGCCATTCAGAGTTTGCGCATAGCAATATAAGCGACACTTATATCGCTATGCGCAAACTCCGGATGGCTTTGTACCGTTTGAAATCGCTGCTAGAACAAACCTAATAATTCTCACAGTCACAGCCTACTTATAAGACAATGATACGTAATAATTATTCTTTGCTAATGAAGTAATAGGTTTTCTTAAATTGTCTACTGAAAAACTTTGAAAATACTGTGTGGTATGTAAACTCTAAGTATTCATTTATGAGCAGATTTGATCTATTGACTTTTTTCTAGTACGACGCGACGCACAGTTTTTGCCTAAAAAATCTATTTCTCTGCATGGTGATTATTGGTGATATCGTCATATTAAGGATATTGTGATGATGATGCAGAGAAATAGATTTTATTTTTGATGCGAAAACCGTACGTCTCGTACTAAAAAAAAATAAATTGATCAAATCTCCTCATAATTGAACAAGGATTTCAAAAATACACTTTAGTTTACATACCATCCATTACTTCACTAAAAAAGAGATTACTGATCATTGTCCCTTATAAGTAGGCTGTGATTAAGAATTATTAATTCTGATGCTATTTACTTTGACAGTTCAGTTTTTAAATTCAGGTCTTATTAATTTGGTGTTTAAAATATCTGGGCATTGTTATTTTGAAAAGAAATGTTTAAGTTTACCAATGAGAAGTTGGCAGACATGCATTACATGTATGATTTGGCTGATCGCCGGAAGCTAGGCGATTGTATCGAGAGCGGTCTCCTAATAGCATCATTCCAAATAGGCGAACATATGCAAACATACATAGAAGGATGACTGAAACAGGTCAT
Source organism: Pissodes strobi (assembly GCA_016904865.1). Lineage (NCBI taxonomy): Eukaryota > Metazoa > Arthropoda > Insecta > Coleoptera > Curculionidae > Pissodes > Pissodes strobi. The sequence continues at coordinate 13,907 of JAEQML010070770.1, read as the reverse complement.
TTGAAGCCAAATAATCAGTTAAAAGCGGTCCATCGGACTGTGAAGGTATGGTTTTGGTAGTAACGTTTGGCCGCGACGTCTTGCAGTCAAGCACCGATCTTTAGGAAAATAATATAAGTGTTTTCGCTAGAGCGAGCGTCCGAAACGCCGCGGCTAAACGGCTCGCAGTTGACTGCTGCGTGCCGTCTGCTTCGAGACCAGTCTAGACGTGACGGCTGAACTGCTCGTACGTAAATTTGAGTATTTTTATTCGAATGCGTATTTAAAAGTATTAGTTGAAGCATGAGTAATAAACATTTTCAGCGGACGATGATGAAATGCTGATTTCCGAAGTCAGCAAATATCCTCAGTTATACGACCACCAAGATAAAGATCGCTTTATATATTCTGGATGTACTGGCTCGTTTTTTATACAACAATTCAACCATTATATCTTCGTCTTCATCATCTTCCAATAAAAAAAGAGCGAGCTTTTGGATATCCATTATTTTTTTATTTGTTCAGTACATACACTACAGGGAAAGTCCCCAAATGGTACAACAATGGTCTTAACTTAATTCAAATAATTTTAGACAAAGAAGGTATATAAGTATTTAATTAAATGAAAGTTACATTCAAAAGGGAAAGAAAAATTTGGTTTATATCACCCTTAACATTAAAAATATACACATAGTAATAATTAAACAAAAACGGAGACATACAAAAGAAACAACTTTTACAATTCAGAATAATAATTGTGCATTTCTTAATTTACTGAGTTTTTTTAAACAGTTAAGACTAAGTGAAAAAATTTCTATATGGCCAAAATTTGCATTATATATGCGTGTCATGCGACCAACCAATGCCTGTTCTCCATAATTTGTTCGGTGCACTCTCTCAGAGAAAAGTTGGTGATGTCGAAGAGGTCTTGGCGGTGTTCTGAAGCTAAGTCGCCCCAGCAGTTGAGGACAATAAATCCCACCATGGAGAAGTTTATAAAGAAAATACAGAAAGTAGTTATTGCGTCTTACCTCCAGAGTTTTATATCCACAGAGCATGGATCTGACCTCATAACTCAGGTTGTCGGATGGAACATGATGCTTATACCCAAATATATTTAAAATTTTAATTTGGGCTATCTCCAACCTTGATATGTGACATTGATAGTATGGAGACCAGATGACATAGCAGTATTCTAAGATACTTCTTATGAGACAATTATAAAGAGATGTAATGGCTTTAGTGTCGGTCATGAGTTTAGTGTTTCTCTTTATAAACCCCAGAAGTCTAAAACATTTTGATATTTAATATATAATAGTAAGCTTTTGGTCAAATATTACTCCTAGATCGTTAACTGACTGAACTGATCCAAGCACCGTCTCATTTATTTTATATTCCATGACCAAAGGACTATGGCATCTATATAAACTCATCTTTTTGCATTTTTCCACGTTCAGCCTCAACCAATTCTTGTCACACCAGTTAACGAGTCGAGAAAGATCACTGTGAACGTCAATACTCTCATCAACGATGTTAAAAAAATTAAGATCGTCTGCATACAATAGGCACTTTGTGACATGATTAACAAATAAGGAGAAAAGTACAGGTCCTATGTGTGAGCCCTGGGGTACCCCTGATTGAACATTAACTACCCTTGATGAGACCCCTCCAATGAAAACTCGTTGGTGACGTCCCTGAAGATAGCTCTCGATCCAGGCAAGATAAGCCTCTCCCATTCCTATTCGTGATAGTTTTCTCATCAACAATTTGTGGCATACACTGTCGATTGCTTTGGATAAGTCGGTATAAATAACATCGATCTGATATCCTCTCTCCAGATTTAAAACCAGAAAATCCTGGCAAATGGCTAGGTTTGTGCTGGTTGAACGACCCTTAAAGAAACCAAGCTGTTCCTCCCTGATGTAATGCCTGAAAAATTTCATCTGTTAAAATTGATTCCATGACAATGGGAAGAATTTAAAGTTTCGATATTCCCCTGGAGTTTTTGATATCTTCTACCGGACTTGTATACAGGAAACAGCGTGAATTCCTTCCACTGTGAGAGAAATTTGCCACCATCAAAAACCCTTTGAAATAATCCACACACTGGAAGTGACAAGGTGTCCAAACAAGATTTTAGAAAAAGAGGCGGAATTCCATTTAGGCCGGCACTCTTGTTGCAGTCCAAACAGACAAACTTGTTAATAAACTTTTCGGCTGTAAAGTGGTGGTATAGCAACTGACAACAGCTCTCGATATTTGCTAGAGCAGCCTCATTGATTTCAATATTAGAATGGTCCGAGTAGCTATCTTTGAAGTGTTCGGCGAAAGCGTTTGCAATATCACGCGTTTCTTCTAGGGGACGGCTGTCAAAGTGCATTTCTTTAGGGATCCCATTCTTCTTCTTAAGAGAGTTTATATACGACCAAAAATGCTTGATATTATCCGGGATCATATGCTCAACATTAGAAATGTATATGGCATAACACAATTCTATTTGCACTTTACTTTCTCCACGACCATTCGAATATAAACTGTAATCACTTTCTAGGCCTGAAACTTTAAACTTACGGTAAAGTCTGTTTTTTGTGCAAGTAACCTCTTGACATGCGGAGAATACCATTTTGGAAATTTATTTTCAGTCAGGGTAATGACTTTGGGACGTACATTTCAATCGCTGCAAACAAAACATCATAAAATTTCTCCACAATTTGGTTGATATCATCCATATAATAAAACCACTCATCAATAAATGACCAATCTGCCTTACTTAAATAAAAGTTAATGTTATAGTAATTTCCTTTAGGGTATTCATATATTGTTATATTGGTTTTGTTCTCGATAAAACCAATGTTGGAAACATCAAAGTAAAGTATATACACACAAATACCACAGTACGTCTGCTTTTCTCAACTGAAAAGTACTGACTGCCGACAGCTTTCAGCAGTTGCAGGAAAAACACTGGACCGTATCGGCTGGCCGTGACTGCCAGACGTCGCGGCCAGACGTTACTGCCAGCAGTCCTACCGAAACCATACCTTGAGAACTCCAGAAATTGAAGAAGCAATTTTAAATTCGACTGAAATCCTGAACTTAGTACTAGAAACATTGGAAATAATTTGAATCTCCCGCACGTTCTAGTTTGGAAAATTCTGCAGGATTTTCTGTTATATTCAAATATCAAATTCAACGGGTCTAAGCGTTACTTCTCCAAGACGTTCCTTTGCGAGTTAATTTTTGTCATTGGTTTCTGGAGAAAATTGCCATAATCCCTTGTTTGACCATGAAATAATATTTAGGATGAAGCTAACTTTTCCAGAACCGCTATCAGAAATTTCCACAACAATCACATTTGGGCCGGCAAATAGTGTTGCCGTCGAGACGAGACGAGACGTGAATATGCCTTCTCTCGTCTCGTCTCGTCAGTCGAGAGAAAATATGTCTCTCGTCTCGGCGAGAGAACGCTTTCTCTTGCTCGAGAGAACCCTTCTCTCGTCTCGTCTCGACCCTCTCGTAAATACTAAATATTCAATTTAAAAAAGCATAAAATATAACAAAATATACAGGGTTAAAGGGGGTTATTCCTTGGGTTATTTTATGAATTAAAAGTATATATTAACATAGGTCCGTTCTTTATCCACAGGGTGTTAATTTTAAAAATCGTTTTTGTTTTAATATTTTATGCATTCCTTGGCATATTACCTTGAAAATTGGCGTACGGGGGTTTCTTGGTATGAAAAATCAGATTATTGACACATTCTTACTCTGGCCGATAGAGCTTTAAAAAGAAGAGAAAATGTATTTAAAATTATTTAAATAATAGATTTTTCTAATTGCTTCTTTTTAATTTTATTTTTATACTTTAAATTTTACAATAAAAATTTAAAGATTTATTTAAGCTGTAGCTTTCTACGTGTTCATTGTGTACAATTTATAGTACCCTTATTTTTTTAAATGCTGTAAACACATTCTTTTAATTCAATGCAATGTATTTTTAAGCAATCTGCAACACCCTGTATAGAAAAATATGTATTGTGCACAAAATACTTCTCAAACGCTATAGCTTTCCAGTCAAAATTTTGTTCTACACAGTGGCACAAAAAAGTTGAAGGTAGTGGACATTATAAAAAATCACCCTGTACAACCAACACTAGGTTTTGTTATTTCTTTTTTAATTTTGGTTGTTTTTTAACATAATCCTTTTTGTGCCTTTAAAATGAAAATAAATGTTTAAGATTGGCGTTTTATTAATTTTTTTTTTATAGAAAGAGGTAAGACAAAGGTAAGTAAGTGAGCGGGACAATTGCAATAACACATATTTATGAAAATGTAACTCGCGATTTATATTGTGAACTGTATGATAAATAGGATTCTTCTGGTTCTTAGAAAAAATAATTTAAATTTCGATTTAAACTTGAACCCATTTTGAAAATATATTAGAATTTAAATTTAATTACAATTTTTATATTACAGCAAATTGGCAAGATCTCTATTGTTGTTCTTATTTCTAAAAACCGCCTACTTTACACCTCACGGTTGTTAGGACAAGCGCATTAAAGAATAGAATACTATTTTTATTAGCGCGATCATAAATTAGATTTTATTCAGGTTACAATAATATCTAAATAAAAAGAATTTAAAAAAGGTAAAAGAAAAGTTGTTGGAAATGTTTCCAAAATTGCGATTTTGGAAAAAGGGAATATTACTACATAAACGATTTTTTTACTGATGAAATTGAAAAAAAATCTTTAATTTTTTTAATGCGAAGGCGATACTTTATTTTTAAGGTCTTATCAAGTAAGTAAGATTCCAGAATATTTTGTTCTTATTCTTATTACTATCTCAAACAAAATGACAACGTTTTAAACATTTACATTGTTGAGATTCTACAGAATCAAAATGGTTTAAAATTAAAAAAAAAACAACTTGCACATTCCCTATCTTATTTTATCCTATCCTATAAGATCTTGCCCTATTAGATCTTAGATCCACACTTTTAAGAGCAAACGCATAATATTTACAAATCCTTTTTTTATTTCCCATGTTAAACCCTTTTGATTCTAGAGCATGTCAAAAATGCAAAAATGTAATAAAAAAAAATAATGGCGACATGTCGTTTTGGAGGGTTATATGAATCTAATATTTTGGCATCATAAGGTATTCGATAACACCTTCCAAATAAGGTATCACAGTATCCCATTTGTATTTTTTTTCAATGACCCCTACCCTTTTTCACCCTTAAAAAACCCTAAGGGCCGGTTTCTCAATAACGAGTTAGGTTTAACCCGCGGGTTTTCTATAGAAAAATCGAAGGTAACTCGCGAGTTAAGTGTTAACTCGACATACCGACCATAAGTGTGGAAAATGTGTATGCTAACTCCGAATTTAATACAATAGGTATCATCAAATTACTTATGTATGAAAAAATCATAAAGTTCCTTTTTTTTTTTATTATTATGCCAATTTTTTGCTCAAGAGATCGAGAGAAAAACGACAAATTCTCGACGAGAGAGCATCTTTCTCTCGTCTCGTCTCGGGGTTTCATTCGAGAGAAAATACCTCTCTCGTCTCGTCGAGACGAGACGAGACGAGAGACGAGAGACGAGAATCTCTCGTCTCGACGGCATCACTACCGGCAAAACCCTCTTGCATACAAGTACAAACATTTGCACATATCAATTAAATGTACAGTATACTTAATATATTCGTATATGCAGGGACTCCAAGTCATTTACTTTACTAAGCTGATTTAAGTCCAACTTAAAGTAAAAAATGGGAAAATTTTCAGATTTTTGACGCACTGCAGCTCGCTTAGTTTTCAATTTAGGGAAACAATTTTCATATGGAAATTTTGAGGTTTTATGGTTACAGTTAGTTGCGCCAAAGGTGCAGGAGGTCGAAAACTTGGTTTCGTTATACTTTCGACAGTATAAAATACAAGAAAAAAAGTCTTCTACCTGATTTGCTTCGAGGTTGACACCCATATTACGACGCTGTTATTGGACTGTAGTTTATATTCTCAAGGTTCTTTATATAAGTAGGACCAACTGTCTAGATGCTTTACAACTTTTGTCATTTAACCACGTAAATATTTCTCTTTATGTAAACACTGGCCTTTGACTTTATTATTAATACTATTGCATGAAATTTGGCTTTTTGACATTTTGGCTGTCATTTGTGATTTGTTTTTTTCATATATCTATGTATTTTTCCTTGTGGTCATTTTCGATTTTAAAAGTTCTAAGAAAATTTTATCATATATAATATCACAAAAGAAAAAATTTTGTCAGTAAAATTTTCGAAAGGTATGAAAGTTTGTTGCTTGGCAATTTCGCGAATGATATTTTTGGTATCAAAATCACGAGCCGTCAGCCGAGTGATTTTGTCAAAAATGTCATGAGCGAAATTGCCGAAAAGCAACAAACTTGAATAAAACCTTGAGAATTATATCTACACAATTTTTTCTCGAGTGGTATTCGTCATGACTATTTCACGAGAAAAACTATGCACCCACCATATCAACAAATAGAAGCTTTATTTATTTGTTAACGAAATTAAATGTACAATTATTATTTAATGACGTTTGTCAAACTCGCAATAATAGTTATAGCAGACATCTTTCAGATGGATCTGTCATAGTTTTGTCACTAAAAAAACACTCAATTAACGAGCAGGTAGTAGTTTTGTCAGTAGGAAACGAGCAGTTGCTATGACGTTTTACCAGTAAAAAATACTCTAGTGAAATAGTCAATAAAATACTACTTTTTGATCCTTTTTTTTGCCTAACTTTGTGCCACGAACTTTTATTTCTTACCTAGTTTATTCTCCACTTCTTTCTGGATTTCTACCGTGTCTTGATTACTTTTATATTCCATTTTGATTGCAGTTGTCATTTAACCTTCTTCTAGTATTTTCCTTACATCTACGGGATTTGCGATAGTGCTAAGTCCTCTTCACTTCTTGATTTCGGACGCCTTCTTCTATTTTCTGGGAATTCTTTTATTTTCGAATAAAATTAAAAAAAAATTGTGTAGTGGCTAAGGCTTTTCACGGTATTCTTCAATTATAATATCTAATGTCATAGTCAGATTCTCTATAGTCTTAATAATGTTTTCTTATAACGCTGTGTTGTCGAGGTGTAAATCTATTTAATTATTTATATTTTATCTACTTTTTCCTAAACATAGTATTACTAGACTAATTAGTTTGGAGTGTTAAAAATTTTCGTGCTAACTTCTTTTCACCCCAGGGCGTGAGGAGAAATATTCTTATAGTACGGCGGTTAGTCAAAGTAACCTTGCATTTTTGAGTAGAGCATTGAGATTTGGCACAGTGGTAGTATATACCCATACCTCACTTTTAAGAAGTGGAACCAAGTTTGCAACCATGGGAGTGCAGCGGTATGCCGGGTTGCATACCTGCCAGGGACAATTTTGAGAAAATCGCTAAACGAGCACACCCGACCTTTTCTATGGATGAGTATCACTCACAAATATTACAGGAGATGTTCTGAAACGTAACTGGAGTATGTACCAGCCGCGTGGTGGCAGATTGCCTAGCCTCTAGGTGCAGAAACTAATGCAATCGATTTTGAAGTGTTAAGCTAGGAATTTTTGTGAGTGACTCCATTTCCATAGACAAAGTATAAATACATCGGGTCCCAATGGACCCATACACGTTTTTAAATCGGTATGCTCATAAATATAATATCAAAATAGTTAACTTTAGGTTACCTCAGTTGTAAGGTGGATAGAAACCTAGAAGATTAAGAAAATCGATATTTATTAACAACATCATTTAAAGCGTTTAGCATTACTTCCATATCGTTATTAATGGATATTAATTGTACTCGACGTACTCACGGAATGTAATAATGCTAAATCTATTACATCACAAATTTAAGTCATAAATATCAGACTTTGGCACTTTTTTTGGTATTAATCACGGTTCACGGTTAAGGCATGGGCAACAACAAAACTCATAGCCAAGGACTTTAGATTTAGCGCAGTTGCATTTCCCAGCGCATTTATTTTTATATTATTTACATCACACCAGCGTTTCTTTACAAGCCTCTTGTGTTGTAGGCTTCGTTCTATAGAGCAGCCTCCATCGTTCCGGGCTGGCTTTCCAGCCGCTCACTGATGGTGAGGGCTGGTTCCGTACTGGGGAGATCGCTTGTCTGGCGTTCTGCTGGTCGTAAGAAACGCTCAGAATTAAGCAGAATTTCCTTAAAGTCGCTGGAGTTTACAAAGCCATTACTCGCTCTCTCTTAAGTAGTTTGTCCGCATGACTGCGAGCAAGATCAGCCAACAGAAATACAAGTGCATCTTCACTGCATTCCTTTTCAGTTTTATTTACTTGATCACTTGTTCAAGTGCAACGTCACGTGCTTTAGCTAACTGCTCCGATTTCTTACCTAGACTTGAGTTAGTTTTTAGGTCTCGCACATACTTTGTCCGACAGTTGTTGTGGTACCATACGCCGAGCTCACCCTGCCAATTCCGGAGTGCGACTAAAATTTTACGGTCTAGTTTCTTGATTGCAGCAGCTTCTATCGCATTTCTAGTTTCTGTGGAAGTCAATCTATGAGTTGGATTGACCCTTGGCCCATGCTTACCATAGAAAATGCACTCTATCTTGTCATTAGCTGATTTCACCTCTTCGAGACTTCCCCATGTAGCTAACCTGACGGATGGCTCGATATTTTCTTGACAACCAATCTACATATTTCTTTAAGTTCTAGCGAACTTGGTTGAATCGCAAGGTACGGAGCAGCTCTTGTAACATTTTGGGTTATTAGTTCCTAAACAGGGTAGCGATTCCTGGATCTATCTTTGCTGGCTTGTCTAGTGATGGATCGATGAGGTAATCTCCTTGCTAAGATTTCTGATAACGTCTCTACTTCGCTTTTTATGCTGCTGCTCTTTATCAAAGACATTTAAATCTATGACTCTTAATGCAGGATTTATGATACTAAATCTGTCAAAAATCAAAAATCCAAGAAAATATAACTTGCATAAAAACCTTTGTCAGTTTCCGATCGAATTGATCAATACTCACCGATCTGTTAACCGAAATTCACCCTTTCCACTCTAATAACTAGAACGACCCACTTGCAAACATGGTCTCTAGAAGGATCCAATTACAGCAAGCATTTACCCCACTCAATACATACGCTCAGCGATCGCGACACTGACCTCATTCATCCCTTAACAAATTTCAGTCTTTAAGTTACCTTAAAGAGACTCGCTGTGTTCTCGAGGCTATCGTCCCTCAACTTACGTTCGGCTAAGGCCAATTTCTCAGTATTTACCATTTCGGCTCTGCCAGTTCTAATTACGTTCAGCTTAATGCTAATTTTTCGGTATATTTCCCATTTGAAATCAGCCATTCCTATTTACCCTCGGCTTAGAGCCAATTTCTTGTTCCTAAGTCTTTCGGCTTAGACAATTCAATATTATATATCTCCTGTTCCATGAACACAATTCATGTGAGATTAATTCTCCAATAAAACCAAGATTTTCCTTGCAACAATTAGAACTTATCTTTCACACAACTGTGTAAAGTGTTCCTGTTTAGTATATATAGAAAGAGCATGTACAATGTCTTGTCCTAGTATGTACTTTTAATCACATATTTTTGGTGTAATAAATTAAAAAGGTAAAAGAGAATTTTAGCCTATTATTACATCTGGTCCTTCGACAAAAAAAAGTAAATTTGGGAAAAGCAGTTCCATTAATTCTAATTGGATTGCGAATCGAACCCTCGCAAATCTAATACTTATCCTAAACTAAACTTAAACTAAACTAAACTTAATTGAAAACATTGTTATAATAATTGATTCTAAACGCTAAGGCACAACCCGCCCTCGGAACAACAACAAACAAGGTTAGAAAAGTCAAAGTGGCATTCGAGACGTCAGTCATTGTCAGTTCTGACATTAAAAAAGGGTACTGAAATAAGAATTGTTGGAGTTTTATTAAGGACCCAAGCTTACAATAGTTCAGCTTAGCTCTACAAAATCGATTTTATTAGTTTCTGCGCCTTGAGGGTAGGCAACCTGCTACCACGCGGCTAGTACATTGTTCAGTTATGTTCCAGAACACCTACTGTGATATTTGTGAGTGATATTCACCCATAGAAATGGTCGGGTGTGCTCGTTTAGCGATGTTCTCAAATTTGCCTATGGCAGGTATGCAGCCCGCCATAGCACTGCTCTCCCGTGGTTGCAAACTTGGTTCCACTTCTTAAAAGTGAGGTATGGGCATGTTCTACCACTGTGCCAAATCTCAATGCTCTACTCAAAAATGCAAGGTTGGTCCCAATATCGCTGACTAACCGCCGTACTATTAATATTTATTGTATATCTTCGTTTCTCACATTCCGATTCTTCCCGCAAAAGTTGTAGAAAGTTTTAACATTTAAAAACAAATAGAGTTCAAGCGTTTTGAAGGACTTGAGAATGAGGAGAATACATCATAATATGTACTCTATTTCACTTTCAGAAAAACTAATTTATTTTTTTTAGTAATCCTGCATCTGTTTGGAACAACTTTTGTTTTTGAACTAGAAATGCGTTAATAATGGGAATATATGAGATTGTATTGGTCCTTATAGTAAAAGAGGACATCAGTATATTGCTATTAAAATGTCTCAATTTTAGGTTGTCTTCACCTTTGGCTTGCCATTTTTTGATTTCAGTATTAATGGTTCTTTTTACATATATATAAATAATGAATATTTTTCTTGCTTCATTTTCTGAAGCCATTTATTAATGTGTTTTAGGGTAACATAAAAATTGGGGACGTTTTAGATGAACTAAATGATATTCATATTAATAACACCTCAAAAGGGCGCTTGAGTACGATCATGAAAGGTAATAAGCTGAAACCTGTGAAAGTTCGAATAGCGAAAGCATATAGCAAGGAGTCTGGACAGTTATATGGACCTATCCAAAGTTTGATTAAAGACTTGAAAATTGACTTGGAAAGTGTTAGAAAACAATATGAAGAAAATGGGAATGAAATTTACAATATTAAAACAGCAAGGTGAAATGTAGAATCAAGTATATTAGAGATAGAGAATTTGACAGTACATAATTTTGTACTGTGTACAGTCGAATGGCGGCACCTTTCTTTTATTGATTTTATCAGCCGAGGCCAGCAACACAGGAGTCCAGGAATGTGCTTTTCGTACGAGTTTCATATACTATTTGTTATCCGATCGGAATTAATTAGAATACTTATTTATAAAAATAGAGCCAACTATTTTTATTTTTTGAGATTGAAAGTGTATAGACGAATGTAAAAAATATAATATAGTGCTAAATCATCATTTGTTAATTTTTGAACGTATAAAAAACATAACAGACTAATAATTTCTAAACGCGATAGTAAATTTTCTAACCTAATATTGATTGGCAAAAATATCTACGCTATACGGTTTTTTCTCACTTGGATGACGTAACTACAAATGGGTAAAATTCCAACTTTATTCATGATCAACTCTTTTCTTGTAATTTTTTCTACCAAAACCGTCTTTTGGTTTTCTCCAGAAATTGGCACTTCTTGCAGCAAAAATTCTACCTTTACTACTGCTAGAACCATTTGTTATTAAATCGTGCAACTGACTTGCTTTTGATCACATCCGTGGTAATACAAATACCTGCGTGCTCGATCGCGTGAATATTTGTCTGGCAACCATGCCAACAACAAAGAGCCGATCCATTCTTCGGTTATGCCGAATCCGGTTGTTCGCGGTTTTCAGGCTGTCTCAATTACCTGATTGACATAGTTTTCCAATCTTAACGAAATAAGCGTTCGTAGCAATCCAATTTTTCTGGCAAACCCCGCATCTGCATAGAAGTTCTGAATCTTATACGATACGTCTTTGCATGTGCTAGCTCCCTTTACGTGAACATTCAAAGTCATATCTATGGTTATGCTTAGTTTTGCCTTTGCTTTCGCCACTAAGACATAATCTCCTCTGGTACCGTATATACAGTTGGTTAATCCAAAACAAAAAAGTTTTCAACCGCAAACGATATTTTTGCAAAAACTGCGCAACTATGCCTGATTTGAACGCGAACAACTTCTGAAACCCTGGAAAAACGATTCTTGGGCCCATAACCTATAGACGACTTCCGATTCGTTCTCGGTCGAGTGAATGCGTGTCGGGTATCGGCCCTTTCGTCTTCAGGTTCATATGCATATATGATCAGTTTGGGGGGCGCGTGGTGAGCGTTCGGGGACCGTGTTGATTCCCCGAGGAAGAATCGGACGTCCAGCTGGGGGTTTGAGCCTTAAAACAAGCCGTGCATGTAAAAAAAGTCTGAGCCTCCAGGAATACATACTCGAGATAATAGTATCTCTGTCTGTCACGGTGTAACCAATCTGGGAGGGTCGCTACAGCTATTGCTAAGCCCGGACAGAGGTCTCATTGGGTGAATGCCGTCCAGCGAAGCCCACTCATAACAGAACCAACGAATAACTTATAGAAAAAGAGGTCAGGATGTAAGAAAAACGCTCGTTCTTCTGCAACAGACAATGAACGAACTTTTCATTTAAAAATAAAGGTGTCGTTATATCACAGGGTGTCATCTAACAAAAAAAAATATAGGAAACAGTCATACGCCCCTTGCAGAGATCGCGCTGTATGCATTAAGACATAATATTTTACACTCTTTGTAGCAGGTTGAACCCTACATTTGGGCAACACTCTTTAGGTAAATTTGGCAGCTTAAACCTTTCTTGTAACTTTTTTGCATAAATCAAGTTCTTGGCCACGTCGAGGATGATGTAATTTTCAACCGGCATAAGATTTTAACTTTACATTTAAGAGATTGAATGTTTTGCCTTATGAATCTCAATGTCCACATATTTCCATTCAGGATTATACTTTCTAATAAATATGTGATATCAGATTGAAACCTATGATGCGAAAAATCTATGACAGGTTCTCTATTACTAGCAGTAGGTATTGGCATATAGGTCTTGCGAGTTTTGTCTCTTATTGACCAAATCGAGGGTGGCATTATTTTCAATGAGCATAAGCTGATTGCGTAAATTGTAAGTTTAAAAGATTGCCTTTTGCCTTTAATAAGACAGGTATCGATCTGTACATATAAAATTGTAGGAGATGGGTTAAACTCGTCCCAAATCAAGCTACAGTATAGTATGTGAGCGTTTGTTGTTATTATCTCTAGGAGCTTCCGTAATTTCGGATCTAGGCCTGGTAAATCTAATATAATCTTAACTCATTTACAACAAAACGTATATGTACTATTCACTCTTTGGCCAGAATTCAAAATATTGGAGGTTATTATCGGAAAATTTGTACGTCGCGCAAAAACGTTTTTCCATATTACACATAGCAGTAGTAATGAAAGTAGTGATGATCAGCATTATATTCCCAAATTATAAATTGCTAACATATTTAAACAATTTTAGCGTTTATGGTTATGACCTGAAATATATAGCCAAGGTAGATGTTGGCCTGTTAGGAAACGTAAAGGAAGTCCAGAAAGTTTTAAGGAGTTTGATCGATACTCATTCGCAGGATGCACAATCAATTAAACGAATAGATAAAATGGCATCTTTAGAAATAGGAGAGATAGGGCTGAAAATTCGGGATAAGGAAACATCTGATGTAAGTATGCTATTTTGGCCAGATTATTGACTAAAGTTCAGTTCGATTAAACTATTATTTTGTTTTAATTTGAACCTAATCGTTCTATTCCATGTAACATACACATAAGTTTGGGAATAAAATTGATGCAAAAAGACATATGATCATCTGATGCCCATTATATTTTCTTAGGTCAGTCAACGTAAGGCATAAGGTAAGTTTTCAAAAAATTATAAATTTCCGTCATCAGCTCTAAAGCGCCTGCTATATGATTTTGATTTTATGATAATATGAGATGGTAC
>JAEQML010070769.1:0-16564 GCA_016904865.1 Pissodes strobi | reverse complement strand
CTTAACAACAGCTTTTTCAATATCAAGTGTATTTATTTTTCCAAATATCACATTTGGCATTTTTTCCTTGAATGCGTAGATGATTTTAGCTTTATCCTTTATTTGAAATACTATTTTGAGCGGAATTTATAATTTACTTAGATATTTTTAAAAATGTAACAAACTTAATATACAGTGTGGCCCAAATTGGGTATACATGTATGGGTATCTTCTAAACTATATGAGATAGAGAAATGGTTAAATGGCGAAAGTTGTAGGCCATTCAATTCCCAATTCAACGCCATTTTGGTAACGATTTTCTCTCTTTTTGTTTTTGAGATATTTTGAAAAAATCAAAAAGTTGTATTTTCGAAAAAGCGCTGTACTTTTTTTATTTAAACATATTTTCAAAATCTGTAAAAACATTGTTAGGACAACTTTTTACGCTCGATGCACCCATGTAATCAGTTTTTAGTTCTGACGTTTCGGTTCTGAGAAACTATCATCAACTTCGTTTTTTCTTATGGCGGTCATTTTGTTTTTTAGCACATTTAAAAAGAACATATTTTTTCCTTTCTTATGATGTATAACACTTTATAAAAATATTTTATTTTTATGTCAAAAAACGACAAAGTTAATTTTTAACTGAGTTGGCCATGACTGCGGAGGGCATTTGCCGTAATAAATGATAGTGTTGCTATGGTGATTCAGCAGCATTTAAGTCATTTTACTGAAAAGTGACATTATTCAGTCAAAACTCTATTTGGTAGTTTTTGTTTAAATTTTCATAAATTTTGATTTCTAAATATCGCCACGCGATATGCCTGTGAAGAAAAATATGACATGTTAGAATGTTATATTAAATGTAATAGAAATACAAATCTTGCCACCGTCGACTATTTGGACCTGTATCCTGAGAGGCAACAGCCAAGACTATTCGCGAGGCTTGACCTGAACTTAAAAAAAGAAAGAAATATCAGAAGGACAATTAAGCTCGTGACGATGATATTAAGGATATTTTAATGCGAACCCGACGACGTCGACGAGAGTACGTGCGAGGGAAATACTTATACCAAGAACTACTATCCAAACAGTCTTTAAAGAAAATAAATGTCGTCCTTATAAACCTACTATTGTTCAAGTTTTAAAGGAAACAGACCCAAGGCGATTATGATTTTCTAACTGGTTTGTAAACCAATGTCAAGAAAACCCCAATTTCAGTATGAAGATTATTTGGACCGACGAAACGTTTTTCAGCAACTGCGGAGCATTCATTATGGTGAATATCCATTTTTGGGCCACTGATAATCCTCACCAAGTGGCAGAACATAGGCCACAAGTAAGATTTGGGTTTAATGTCTGGTGTGGCGTGTACGGTAAGTCTACACAGTCCGCAAAATATTTACAAAGTCAAATAGTATAATTTGTTTTTAGATAATCAACTTATAGGACCATTCATTTACAATTAAATAATGTTATATCAAACCGGGGTCCTGTAAATTGGCCAGCTAGGTCCCCGGATATTACACCCCTCGGTGTAATCTTTGGGCAAAGTTTGCAGAATAAATATAAGTTGGCTCACTCACTGTCGAAACTTTAATGCATTGAGATCACAAGCGTGCGTCAGATACCTGCATATTCTGTAAACTTTGTACTTTGTACCGTCAAATACCGTGAACAACTGTGTATGCGTATGCATCGGCGGTGGCTGGGTCCTCGAGCGGGACGAAGTGGTGGGGTCTAGCCGGTTTCGCGTGGTTAGATTAAGTTAGTTTGGGTATGTTAATAGTAGCAAGTTGTAAAGTAAGCAGTTATGAACAGAAACAGATACCTATATTTAGGACGATAGTTTGGAAATTAATAGCAAATATTGTTTTGTACGGCAACCGGCCTCTGTAGCAACTGTTGCTAAAGCCAACTCAATATTGTTTCAATATTATTTTGTCCTTTGGTCATATGGCTTCCCAAGGCTTCTATAATTTCATACGTTCATAACAGACTTGTCTTAAGGCTTGAGTCTTGAGTGTTGGCTGTCAGGATTGAGTTCCAAATAACTGGCGGTGCTACACTTGTATTCCTATTGCATTTAATATAACATTTTTAACATATTGATATTTTTTTAATGATGTTTGGCAGGGCAGCTAATATTAAACTTACCTTTTAACAAATATTAATAAAAACAAAAATTACTAAAAATGAAAAGTTAAATTCGATGTTTGTCTGATCAATGTTTCGTATATTTTTCAGTAAAATAACTATGAAACACTAGCAATATTTGTTTTGTACCGCAAATGGCCCCCGCAGTCATGGCCAACCCAGCTAAAAATTAAATTTGTCGTTTTCTGATATAAAATTAAAATATTTTTATGAAGTGTTATACATCACAAGAAAGGAAAAAAAAAGTTCTATTTAAACGTGCTAAAAAACAAAATGGCCGCCATAAGAAAAAAAGAAGTTGATGCTGGTTTCTCATAACCAAAACGTCAGAACTAAAAACTGAATACATGGGTGCATCGAGCATAAAAAGTTGTCCTAACAATGTTTTTACAGATTTTAAAAATATCTTTAAATAAAAAAAATACAGCGCTTTTTCGAAAATACAACTTTTTGATTTTTTCAAAATATCTCAAAAACGAAAAAAGATCAAATCGTTATCAAAACGGCATTGAATTGGGAATTGATTGACCTAAAACTTTCCCCATTTAACCGATTTTCTATCTCTTATAGTTACCAAGATACCCATACATGTATACCCAATTTGGGCCACACTGTATAAGATGTACTTACTATGCTGCAAAGCATAAATAAATTAAACATCAAAAATACCTTACCTATAGCTAGAATAAATCGTTAAACAGAACTCTTATATTTATACGTTATACCTACTATAGATGCTTTGTAGATTTAATTTATTATTAGTAATGAATAGAATAAGTACAGGGTTATCCAACGAGGACTAGACAAGGCGATTTTTTGACTTTCCCTGTACTTTTATAAAAAATAATTAAATAGCCATCTTATGTAATTTTCTCCCGCGAATTCGGATATGTTCAGCAAAAAACAATTGAACATCAAATAAAAGTGCTAGGGGTCACTTTGTTATTTTTTAAATGGAACACCCTGTATATTACTACATTTTTGGACTCTCTAGAAATATCTAAACATATTTTGTGTACAATATCCTATACCTATCTTTAGCTGTTTACCAAATATTGACAGTTGAAAGGCGGGTATTTTGACACTTTGACAGGCTCTGAAATTTAAACCGCACAAGATCAAAGAAAACGGTTTGCACATTCCTATCTCAAGTTTTCATAAACTATCGAATTACAGTATCTTCGAATTTAACCAATACCTCCTACAACTGATTAAGTTTCATTCCACCTAATTCGACTAATACCAAAAATTTGCATTTTCCCCCGTTTGTCACGAAATTGATTTTTTTTTGCTGCTATGTTCAACTAATTTTGCACACCTATTTTTAAATTTTGCACACTTCTAGGGAAAGTTATGAAGTGTTACAAATTTGCATTCCCCTCCCCACTCCCCCACCCCCGTTTGTCACAATTGAAAAATGTTTATCGTATGTTCAGCACAATTTTGCACACATATTCTCAATTGTGCCATACTCTTCTGGGGAAAGTTATAAGGTGTTAAAAATTTGCATTTTTCCTCCGTGTGTCACATAAATTGAAATATTTTGATGCTGCTGGGTTCAACTAATTTTGTTTGCACACCTATTTTCAAATTTTGCACACTCTGCTTGGGAAGTTATGAGGAGTTAAAAATGTGCATTTTTCCCCGTTTGTTACAATATTGTCACGAATAAAAGAATAACTCAGAGAGGAGTCGTATCACGATTAGTACAATGACGGGGTCTCTGGTTAGACTTAACGCTTCCCTCAATCTGCCACTGTATGTTTTATCCGTGATGACACGCCTTGCTTACGTGCAGGGTGTAGTTCAGGGGGTCCGGGTCTCATTTACGACGGGTGAGAAGAGATGATAAATAAAGCACTTTAGTTATAACAATAACAATGTATATTTGTCAAAGACTTAATGATAAAACTTTGACAGTGTCTATTGCTCAGAAATGTAATAAGATTCTATTATACCCGATTACTAAGGCGCGCATGTTTTCTCGATTTGAGGTATGGTTTTTAATTGTTTATAGGTCTTTGGTCACTGTCTTATAATTATAGTTTTTCTTTAGAGTTTTATGTTGAGTTTTATTTAAGGTAAAAGAGCACTTGAATATTTCACTAAACTATTTAACAGACTCTACTTAGAGACTTGTCTTTCTCAGAACTCTGACAAACTTATCATCGATTTGACTTTTACTACTGCTATTTTGAAACCCCTAGACTCAGCAGCAGTGTGGCTAACCGGTACTAGGTTTGGGTCAGGAATAAAGGAGTAGAACCTAAAGGCAGCTATATAGCTAACCTAGGAGCGGATACAACCCGAAGGCAGCTATGTAGCTAACTTGGGAGCTGGTTTTAGGTGAGACAAAAGCCTGCCGAACTGAAGGATGGGTAGCGTATTTATATTATAAAAAGTGATGACCATTGCTCGCTTAAGGTTCATAATCGCACCCGTTGATTGCTCGCGTTGTTTATAGTTTGCATTTAATATTTATATAACAATTTCCAAGTTCAAGTTCAAACTTAGGACAGAGTGATATTTATTTAGTATCTTATGCATTTTAGTAGATTACAAACTTTGTATACTACTATGTTCAGCTAATTTTACACACGTATTCTCAAATTTTGCACACTTCTGGGGAAAGTTACGAGGTGTTAAAAATTTGCATTTTCACCCCGTTTGTCACAAGATTAAAAGTTTTTATGCTTCTATGTTCAGCTAATTTTGCACACCCATTTTCAAATTTTGCACACTTCTGGGAAAAGTTACTAGGTGTTCAAAATTTTCATTTTCCCTCCGTTTATCACAAAATCGGCATATTTTGATGCTGCTAGGCTCAACTAATGTTGCACAATTTTCCCACCCCAATAAATAATTCAAAAATTTTTATGCTATTTGCTTAGGTAGTTTTGCACAAAAAATATGTATGTATTATGATTAATTAATCTTTTAAAATCTATTATTTTACACAAAAAGAATAAAACAAAATTATAATCACAGTCTAGTAAAAAATTATAATATAAATAAATTTGTAAATAAAACAAATGATAATGCACCGTGTTTAAAAAATTATTTACATGCACAAATCTAAAAAATTTAGGAGAAATACAACTAAGAGTAATGCAATAATTGACCACAACAATGATTTTTAAAGACGACTCAACGATATACCAACTTCAAGGGGACATTTTGAAGTCACGTTGCCTAATGCGACATTTAAAATTCCGTCCCGTAATTGGTCAATTTTTGGAATCCAATAAAGTCCAAAAACCCTCAGAATTGGCTAAAACTTTTTTTAAACTTTCTTTATCTGATGCTCCACATTTCCGTTATTTTGTTTTGCGATCCGTTAAAATTTATTTTTCGTGCCTTGTTACTATTGGTCATCCGCATCATGATTTCAGAAAGCAGCCATTTTGTGACAAAGTTGTCAAAAATTTCAAGTGTGCGTTTATGATGCGGATAACCAATAATAACAAATCACGAAAAATTGTAACGGAGCGCAAAAAAACAACGGGATTATGGAGAATCGAAAATGTTTAGAATTTTTAGAAAGACATGTCTGATTTTTTGGTTTGAAATTTTACTAAAAGAAGGAATGCTAGGTGGCTAATTTTCGTTGGACCACTCTGTATATCTGTAGTAGATAAGTAGATCTTGAAAAGTTAATATCGGAAAATAAAAACTTTTTCCCTCTGTGTTTGACATAGTCAAATATATTTAGCACAAAGACAAAAACAGTAAGTTCTTCCTTTATTCGGACGCTCAACCAGTAAGGAACACTTACTATACTATTTTTTTTTCTACACAGTGGCACAAAAAGTTGAAGGGGGTGAGAAAATATAAAAAATAATGTTGAACTTTGTAGAAGTTCAATGCCTTCAAACACTAAAACAGATTCCAAGCAGTCGACCGATTTTAACCGCGGTCTAACCCTTAGTTGACCTTGACCATCCCTTTATTCCCTTTACTTATACCAAATCGTGCTCGTTTGGATGCGTCATTGTGGTTGCAATCGTCAGCTATCAGCCTGTTAGAAACATTGGCCCAAATTCTACATATTTTATACTTTTCAGTTTTACTGTTTACTTGAATAACTGAAATGAAACAAAATATTTTACTGTCTGTTGCAATGGCCGAAGAATTATTTTTTTTGTGAAGAACTTAGTGCAATCCTTGCAATCCATAGAAATCATTGGCAAAAGAAAGGAGCCTTGGCAAAAACCATTCAGGATCACAATATGATACCGAAAACAATTTCCAATGAAAAATGGATAATTAACATGAATAACTCAATTTTTCCAGCTATTCAGATTACGAAAAACGAACTGTAGATAAATTAGAAATGGCAGTGGCATTAAAAGATTTGCGAAAAATATTGCAAAGGAAATATACAGGAGGACACTTTCCTATTGATCTAAAAACTCAATTGCTGATATTTTTGTGGTATATGGGGACTAAAGATTCGTTGAAAAGTATAGGAAGTCAGTTTAGTGTATCCCACACCTCAGTAATGACAGTGGTGGTTAAAATTCTGTATTTTATACATCAAAGGAAGCTTGAGTATATAAAGTTTTCCAGTGGAGAAAGGAAGCTTGCAGAGGTTTCTTCAGGATTTAAAAGATATCCAGGTAAAAATTAAGAAGTTACTCCACATACCGTATGATATTATTGTTCACCTTTGTAGGTGCTCTTTCATAATAATGTTAAGCGTGATGCGGTAACTCAGTGTGCCCCTTTCATCCTATTACTTATCCCCTGGGGGCACAACGGTCTCATCATAGTGGCCTATGTGCATGGTCTACGGGCCACCCCTTCTGTTACTACTACTACCTATGTGAGATAAATTACTTAGATAAGTAAATACATTTTCAGGAGTTATAGGTGCCGTTGATGGAACACATGTGTTTGTGACTGTGGAAAATGAGCAACAGGACAGTTACCTTGATAGATATAGGAGACATTCTATCAATATGATGTTAATATGTGCAGCACATAGATTATTGACATATTCTTTTATCGGTTTTCCTGGATCTGCACACGATTCAAGGGTAAGAATATTTGCAATTAAATTGCATCTTCTTGAAAAATGTATTTTGTTTTTGATGTTCCTCAGTTTATAAAAACTCATAATATAGGTAATATTTTTAGGTGTTTGAGAACTACATTATTCAAGGAAATTAAAAGATATGGACGAAATAGATTTGTCCATGATGATCAAAAATATCACTTGATTGGTGATCACCCTGAGGACTTGGCTCATGACCCCCTATAAAGATAATGGCAATTTAACTAGAGCCGAAAAATTTCATAATTATCGTTTGTCATCAGACAGAGTGACCATCGAGCGTACTATTGGTGTGATTAAAGGAAGGTCGACGATTACAATAATTTATTCGTACTTATCATATAGGTAAGTCTATTGAAATTGCGACTGCAGCTTGTGTTCTCCATAACATTTGCATACTGCAAAATGATATTTGGACGGATTATACTCCAGATGTCAGACAAGGGAATGAGCAACATCAAGAGCAATATGAAAGGACATAGGGCAGAATTAAAAGGGACAGAATAAATAATGAGTTAAACATTTTGTTATAATTAATAAGTATATAGTGTATCTTGATAGAATCAATGTATCACAGATTTAATGTTGTTGCATGGAAAACTTACCTACCTATACAAAAATAAAAACTGATTTGAACATAAAAAAAGTTTATTTATAGTATCTTCCATCACACAGAGACTACACAGGACAATTTCGTTTAGAAACACTTCGTTAATATTAGAACTTATTACTTATTTTATATACAAATTCAGAAAATGAAATAATGTATGTACAAAATAGGGAACTTAACTTATTTGAGACACATTTGTTTTGTGCAAAAGGGTAAAGGTTTGTGTTCTAGAACTAAACTAAAAAGAAAAACATTTCAGGGACATTATTTATCATAGGAACTTAAACATACATAGAAAATGTAAAAAAAATTACAAGCAACTTAAAAATAAGGTAGTATCTAGAATCACAAAACATCAGAATGTGAATACAGAAGAAAATATCTTAGTCTGAAGAGTCAGAATATACCCTTTTTCTTTTTTTAGAAACAATTTTCCCCAAAATGTCAAGAAATCTGTCTTTCTGTTCGGCAGACTTACTAAGATGCGACTTTAAAAATTCAAACTCAGCTTCACGCTGTTTTCTATCCTCCTTCATTTCATGCAATACTGACTCCGGTTTTGATAATGGTCTCACTCTTTTTTTGACCCCTTGAACCTGCTTACAGGATCTTTAGATGTGTCTGGACATGGGTTCTCTCCAGATTCTGTTTCGATGACATCACTTCTGTCTGTTGCTGGTGGTTTATTTGAGGCTCCTTGTTCCATTGAATCTTCAAGATATGTGGGGTTAGTCTTGTGTTTAGAGCCTGTAAAAAAGGAAACTGATTTTATCCAGCATTCATTATGAAAATCAAATAAAAAATACATTAAAAACTAAATATCCTATATATCATAAAAAAATGTTACCTAATATCGCATGAATCTCTTCATAAAATGGAGGAAGATCAATTGCTCCGTCACCTGTTGTGTTCTGGTGCTTAATATAAGTCGCATAAGCTATACATAAGGTAGCAAATTTTTGCCTGCAACGTTCAGCTCCATTTGGCCCTAGTATTGGCAATTTTATGCCAAAGTTTTGATGTGGTGGTCTTTTTATCACCAAACTCCTGTTGTAATTCAAGTCTGCAACTGAGTAGTAGCCTTGTTGCCTCTACATCCTGGGAAGATGTTTTCTTCTCGTCCATATTTCCTCTAATTATAAACCTTCATCTGCTGTACCGTCAGTAACGACACATTCATTGCTTTCAGTTGCAGGAATTTCATTCCTGAATATCTCAGTATATTCAGCCCTTAGAAAATTATTTGCAGCAACAGCATCTAAAACAAGTTTGCAAAATAAAATCACAAAATATTAGGGCCATTGACGGACGTCAATGATTTATTAATATCACTTAAAAAACATCAAAATGGGATAACAAAAATCAAATAATAAAATTAATTTAGCCCGTTACGGAACCTCTAATCGATAGGCTGACTAGCGGTTTCGTATAGAGAGAGGCTTGTGGGAAGTGCCTGTGATTTTTTTCAGTCGGTGACAGATGAGGAAGGGCTTTTTACAGTAAGCTCTCATACTTTTAAAAAACTATTTAGAATTAATAATTTTAATTTTTTTTGCACGATCCTCACAAAATTTGTAATTTGGAATTGAACTTACCATTAAGAATTAAATTTGCCGTTTCGATATCGGATACAACTGTATAATCATGTCTTTCGTAATTAATACTAAATTGGAGCTTCTCTTCCATTCTGTTGGAGTAATTGCAAGATTAGTAACAGATTCTCGTCTCAACACAAATAACAATAGCGCAACCCATAAAACAACAAAGAACAATAAAAAGCCAACGGCTCAAACCGGAAAAATGGCGCTTTTCCCTCTACTTAGTATGTCAGAGACATTTGACAATTTTGTCATTTAGAAAACAGCTCGGAAACTGAGTTAATGCCGGTCCAAAATGATGACGTCCGAAGGGCTTGTCCGTGACGTCATACGCTCTTAAAATGTTATAACCACAGTCGCTTGGACGGGAGTGGTTAATACCATTTAGGACCGATAATTCGTCGGTGTAATTAGCAAAGTGCGTATCTCCAGATGACTAAATTTTTCAGGGGGTCAATAAAACTATTACAAAAGAAAATGCATCTCAGTATAAAAACAAAACATGTTTTATTTTAAGAAACATTTATTTTTACACACATTTTACATGTTATAAAAGAAAAAATATAATCCTAGATACAAAAAAATGGAGTTGTGCCATTTTCCAAACAAAGTGAATAAACATTTTTGGAGATAAGTATTATGCGTTCTTATATAAATGTAAGAACAGAAAACTTGTAACAGTCAATACTAATCAAACAGCAATATTATTAAGACTGATCTTTATAAAAAACACGGTTTATCAAAAATACAGAACTTGACAAAATCTTATTTTGTAATATACAATGAAATTCATATTTTACAAGTGAGGCAAGTTGTCATAAAAACTATGATAATCTGGTTCCAAACTTGTCTTCAGTTGCTGTAAATGTTGAAATTTTTCTTTTTTTATTTTAATTCTATCTTTATGCAATAACTCCATGGAACCAAACGGAATAATTTTAGCTTTCGGGTTAATTCGTACAGGTAACTCAATCCATTCTAAACTGGAATGTCGTAACTTATAAAATACTCCCTCTTTTGTGTATTTAATAGCCTTTATGTCGGTCACCACGGGATCTCCTGTTTTCTTTCCTGGTCTAATTGAGGAAAAAAACTTTAGAGACTGACTAATGTTTTTGAAAAATGTATGATCTAGGTATTGCACAAAATAAGGAGTTTTCTCACAGGCAATTTTACAAATATTTACATAATCTGCAGGTACATTGATGTTTTTCTTTCTTATTTTGCGTTCAATTGTTGAATGCATGCTATCAGCTTCCATTTGTGTATGACCTTTGAATAAGTATTTTTGAACAATAGTAACATTTTTTTGAATTGCTAAATTAAACAATGCGTTGGACAACACGGCGTTGCGGTTCTGATAATTGCAACCATCGCTGTACAGTATGTATTCCACGTTATTTTCAGACGGGTGAGTATCAATAAAATTGGAGATAAAACTAACTATGATTGACGAAAATTCGTTAGAGCCTAAAGTACCCTCTGATTCATTCCATAGATAACAATATCCCTGAAGTCGCTTGATATCATAAACAGTAAAATTATGAACTGCCAATTTTGTTTTATAATACAGCGATGACACGGTTGATTTAGGACATAACAGAACTGATTGTAGGTCCATTGTAAATACCTCATTACTTGACAACTTATCTTTAGCTTTTTCTGATCGCGCTTCTTCTTTGAAAATGATGTGTTGATTAAATTCCGTTTCATTTAAATTGTGAGTTTCAAACGCAACACAAACATCGCATCTGTCTTTTTTGGGTCTATGAAATGACAAATTCATTTCATCAAATGTCTTTGAAAATGTGGCTCGAGAAAGTGGCTTTACGTTATTTCTGGTGCAAAATTCATTCTGGTATTCTTTAAATAGTTGTGCTTTGGACTCCCACATCGGTTCTAAGTACAATTTTGTTGAGCAAGCCCGGCAATAGTGCGATTCAAGTTTTGGAAGAATTTCAAAAAATGCTTTTGCATTTTCCATTTTAACATTCTTGCGGTGCTCAACCTTCTCTACGACTTTTCTAGTATTAGACGAGCGTATCCACTTTTTTACCGCGACCTCACCCAGACCTAATGTTCGTAAAAACATTTTTTTACACACACGGATTTGACCACCCTTATTTTTCAAAAAAAACTCTGTAGATGTTGACCTCCTGGAAACTTCTTCAGTACCTCTCTTTCTAGATTTAGGTTTTACGTTGGTTACCGTGCGCACGAACATTTTTTTTTCTTTCCATGTCAGCTTCCAAAACGTGTCGAATATGATCCGCCGATCCTCTTCCAGTAGAGATCTGCATTTTAGCTTGCAGTCTTTATTTTCACTTAGTTTGCACATGCACGGTGGTTTCATTTCTTTTCTTCCTCTTTTTATATCGTATTTCCAGGTTCCATCAATTTTTTTCTTTCCGCAATATTCTTGCCCTGACTCCCTCTTTTGGCGATTCTTATTTGTTTTCCACCTTTTAGAGTTCTTTTCACACCTCAGTCTTTTGCGTTTTCTGCCTGTGGCTTTCTCCAAACCCGACTCTTCTCCATTGTTCAATTTATTATGTTCGTTTTCTTCATGGTTCTCTCCGGTTTTACAATTATCATCAGACTGACTTTCAACTTCAGAGTCATCCTCACTTGAAATTTGCTAATTTGGCGGGATATAATCCATGTCGGACATTTCTGCGTTGTCTTCTAACATCTCGATCTCATTGTCATCATGAGTGTTTGTGATATTATTAGATGAGTATGTGAGATTTTCTTGTTCTTCTGGATTGTGGCTAGAGGCTTCAACACTTGGGAAATTCTCTTCTATTGGTTGATCAATATACCCGTAATCCAAGTCGGACGTTACTGCGTTGTCTTCTAACATCTTAGTTTTATTGTCATGATGAGTGATAGTGATATTATTAGATGTGTATGCGAGATCTTCTTGTTCTTCTGGATTATGGCTAGAAACTTCAACACTTGGAAAATTGTCTTCTATTGATAGGTCAATAATAATGAAATCATTTTCATTAGCATTCAAAATAAAATTTTCCATATTTGTATTATTTCCCTTTGTTTCGTTGCATTCAGGTACAGATACATTTTCTGAAAGAAAAGCTCTTTCGTAAACAAAGTCAGATAGTATAACAAAAATATCAGAAAAAGTTTTGTTTGAAAAAAATAAATAAGATTAAACAAACTTTCAATCTGATATTTGGGAAAATGTAAAGTCTAGAATATCACTTACTTATGCAATCGTTTGCATGATTATCTTGCACCAGTTTTTCAGCAGGAACGTTACTTAAAGTTTGGGATGCATTGATGATGGCTTCTGAAAATAAATTTCCCAAAATTATTTTTAATCTTGTTAGTTATATTTTTGACTTTGACAATTGACGATTTTGCGAAACAGATTTTTAAAAAAACATCAGAATAATTTCAAAAACACCTGTACAATGAGCAGACTCAAAGGAATTGGCAACAGTGGCAACATCTTCATTGGTGGTACTTTTAAGCAAACGTAGTATCTTTAATCCTCGTGATTCCATGATTTCTTTTACTATAAGTGAAATAATATAATTAATTATTAATAATCATAATAGAGCACAATAAAATGGAAATAACCGCAAATGACGTATCTCCATGAAATAAATCATCATGCTACCAGTAAAATTACGTATCTCCATTTAACGGTTATGACTTGAAATTATATAATAAATGTATATTTTATTATGATAAAACCCATGCACATTTGACTTACCTTTTCCAATCTTAATACATATCTTAAATAACAATAATACACGTGAATTTTCACAGAAGCGCAGCAACGTACTGTACTGGAACGTAAACATGCATGGACTGACGGGACATACGAACATTGCGATCAAAATATGGCGCGCTGGAGTTACGACTTTTTCCGAATAGTATTTATTTGACGAAATTAATTAAAATAGAGTTCGGCAATTTTCCAGCGCATTCGTTTGCGTCTGCTTTAATAGATGGCGTAAAAATCGAAATTTGGCCAAATAATGGAGTTACGCACTTTGCTAATTACACCGACGAATTACCGGTTGACCGCTTGGAATCAGTTTTATTTCCATTTCACGAGGCATAGAAAATAAGTTGTGCTCTTACAAGTTTTCGTGCGGAACATAGATTTTTCTTGTTGTTTGGATAGTCATATTTTGGCCAAAGATTATTGTGCCTATAACAGTAGGCAATAAAATGTCCTAAACTTAGGTCAGGTTCAACATATCCCACAACATCTCTCAGC
This sequence comes from Pissodes strobi, assembly GCA_016904865.1. NCBI lineage: Eukaryota > Metazoa > Arthropoda > Insecta > Coleoptera > Curculionidae > Pissodes > Pissodes strobi. The sequence goes on along the minus strand of JAEQML010070769.1, from coordinate 2,912 downwards.
ACGTAAGTAATAGCATTAAATTTTACGATATTTGGTAAATTGTTTAGAATGCATTCTAATTCACATATATTTTTTTCAATATGTAATGGCTGGACAAAAAAATATGTTAAGGCCACATTAGTTTTATAATATAAATTTCCCGTACAATTACCCGTTTTACACTCTATATTCCTTATAAGTTTAGATAAATTATTTAGAATCGCATTATTTAAGCCAAGAGCACTTGATATTTCCACTTCTATACATTGTTTGAAATGTGTTATTTTAAATAACAAATATTGCAAGACAATTCTTCCAAGAAGCATTTATTTAAATCCAGCTTTGGTAGTAAATTGCTGACTACATATTTAACATTTATTCTATAAATTCCTCAAGGCTGTTGCTCCATTGGAAGAATCTTTACGAGTCCCAAGATCAGTGAGGCAACTTCACTTTCGCCTTTAATGAGATCTACCAAAAATTTAAAGGCAAAACTATCGCAATATGCTGATGACATTAATTGGATCAAGGTATCAAGGCCACAAGTATTTGTCAGTACTAGAGATATATTTTTTGATATTTTAATCGGCTTTAAATTGAGAGAATTGCTGTTTTTCATTACGCCTATTGCCAGAACTTTCCTAGAGGCATCATAATTACCTTCTAGTAAGTCTGATGCTGGTTCTAAGTACGAACTTCTAGGACGTTTTTTTAACTTGAGTGGTATGTCCTCGCTAATTTTCCAAAGCGGTTTGCTCCATAAAACAATTTTTGCACATTATCACTTGCTCATTTCCTACAGAACATAGATTATGTTTATGCAATAACTAAAAGCAATTTTGACATTTTGATAAACCTGGCGGTCGCAATTGACAAGACGGAGGTTTTCTAAAAAAATAAAGGTAGTTTAAGTCAGGTAGTCTTGCAAGCATGGATATATGTACTTTGTTTGTACACCTGTGCACTATAATTAATTTTTTTTTCACGAGAGTAAAGCTTAATTCCACTTCAGAGATAAAAATAGGTAGTTTAGTTAGTGCCGAGAACATTATGCAGGATGATTTTTAAGTTTAGTTTTTAAAATTGATCCCATATCTTCAATATCAGAAGACTGGCCAACCTGACCAATGGCTCTTAAGTAAAATTGACGTGTTAATCGATGTTCATATTTTAAGCTCTTCCACTTAGTCGAAAGCTTAACAGAATGAGCAACGTAGGTTCTGTTATGACAATTTTCAATAAACACAGCCTTCTTGAATATAACACCATGACAATGGTTCATGTAATGAAGCAGAGTTTTGAATTTGGCGAAAGCCAAAACGCAAGTATAAATTAAATGCTCACAGCATTCTAACTTGCAGGAAACAACCGAGTATTGATTTTCTACTCTACTATTATTACTTCTGATCACTATATCGTATAAGAAAATATGATTACTCTTTTCACCAGAGAGTTTAGTAATTTATTTTTCACGACACATCCCGTCGCATCAATGCACACTTTAGCATATTCTGATGAGCAAAATGAATTGTAAACATACACTTTAGTATTCGACCAAATATAAATAAAATGGATCCAGTCCAATTTGTTGTATTGTTCCTTCCATACTAACATCCATCTTCATTTTCCAAATAGCTGTTATTAGGTCATCAGAGCACTGCATTTTGACTAATTAATTTTTTGCTTGTATTAGAGTTCCTAAACTGGATAAGGAGGTTACATCATCTGATTTTAGAGCCATTTCCGTCTTAAGTGTCTTAGTGCCATATTAGTTGAAACTAATATGTTACTAATATGTCTCCTATATTCTCCTACTGGTGGTCTTTTCTTTAGGCAATGGTCATTCTTTGAGCTACCATTAATAATTTTGGCCGCCATTATTATTTCACTTGACGTATTCGCAGGGATATTATCTATAGTAGAAACTAAAGTTGATTTACACTCTGAGCTTCATACTTCCTATACTACTTTTTTTCTACACAGTGGCATAAAAAAATGAAGAGGGCGAGAAAACAGAAAAAATAATGTACTTTGTATTAGTTGAGTTCAGTGCCTTCAGACACTTATTTCCATTTCACGAGGCATAGAAAGTAAGTTGTGCTCTTACAAATTTTCGTGAGGAACATGGATATTCTTTGTTGTTTGGATCATCATATTCTGAGCAAAGATTATTGTGCAATAAAATGTCCTAAACTTAGGTCAGGTCCAACATATTCTACAACACCCCTCAGCACGGAAGTAATATTACATTTTATGTTCTTTGGTAAATTGTTTAGAATGCATTCTAATTCACATATATATTTTTTTCAATATGTAATGACTCGACAAAAATGTGTTAGGGTCACATTAGTTATAAAATATAAATTTCCTGTACAATTACCCTTTTTACACTCTTTATTGCTTATAAGTTTAGGCAAATTATTTAGAATCACACCATTTAAGCCAAGAGCACTTGCTATTTCCACTTCTATACATTGTTTGAAATATTGCAAGACAATTCTTCCAAAAAACATTTATATAAATCCAGGTTTGGTAGTAAATTGCTGACTACACATTCAACATTTATTCTGTAAATTCCGCAAGATTGTTGCTCCATTGGAAAAATCTTTTGTAATATCTCTGCTCGTTGCCTATAAATTTGTTTTGTGACCGCACTCTTAACTAGCCCCAAGATCAGTGTGTCAAATTTACTTTCTCCTTTAATGAGATCTGCCAAAAATTTAAAGGCAAAACTATCGCAATATGCAGATGACATCAATCGGATTAAAAAAAAAATGTTAAATTTAAAAAATGTTTTACATTAAAAATAATAATTTAGTGGTAGAAAAAAGTGTACTAAATTTCATAGAAATATCTGCAGTGGTAGGAAAGTTAGAATAAAAAACACCTTAGGGTACGCTCACAACGGAGACTCTTATCATAGTATCCTTGCC
>JAEQML010070768.1:0-16565 GCA_016904865.1 Pissodes strobi | reverse complement strand
TCATTATTTGCATTTGTGTGCTAATTTTCAATAGGGTCGTTTAATGATTAGTAGGCCGAAATATTATATTACATTACCGATATATTCAGACATTAAAACGAACTCCATGCTCTCTTCATCGTCATCTCCTTGTATATCGAAATTCTTCCCCATCGCCGAGCTTTCGGCTGCCAAATATTCGGTAGTACGCCGTCCCGAATCGAACGACATGATCTCGAGTGGCTTTTTCAGACGCTTTCTACAATAATTGTAATAAAATTATGTTCACCTATACAACCAATAAATTGTGTCAAAATTTGACTGACAAAAATATGACTGCTACCGAAATTACGAACATGTAATAGTAGGTTGATAGGTAGGTACCTATAGGAGGATCGAGCAAACTTTGTATATATCCAGTATTTTTCGCCATATCTGTCTTTGCGAGGTAACCCATCAGTTAGGTCGAATTTGATTGCTGTGTTGCGCGTAAAACCCTTTTAAATGAGTTAGCAATATAAAATAAATAACGTGCGTAACATGTGCTCTGACTGCTCGTCGAGGTGGGAGTGGGTCAATTATTTACTTTTGACCACTAGTTTGAAATAACTAAATCCGCAGACCTAAACCAGAAGATCTTCGGCCTTGAGAATCCTTAAGGGAGATTCAAAATCAAACGACTATCGACTACACTTGACTCTTGTTTGGTTGAGGTATTTCCGAGCAAATAAAAGACGGTATATTCCTGCAGGTTTAAGTTTATTGGGCTCTCGTTAGGTTTGACGTTAACGTGTTGTCATATTTCTTTCCATAAACAGAATGATATAAATATGAAAAAATGTAAAAGGGCCTAAAGTAAAAACAAATAATAATAAGTTAATAAATGCCCACAAATATAAAACTAGATCAGTTGTTTATACATACATCAAATTGGATTATAATGGAAGTGAAATAGATAAAAGAATGATCGAACAAATGTTAGGCACGTTTGGCAATATCGGAGGTATCAATATAATATACCAAATGATTACGAAAGATCAAAATCAATTTCAACAAATTACTAATGAACACAATATGCAAAAGATATCTATCGTCTCATCATACTAGTAATTGAGAGTAACTCGTATAATACCTATTGCTACTAAACTTCGTGAGCGTCTACCATGGTATACGTGTCGCAGTTGTACCTTAATAAACCGTAACGATTCAGTTTATGAAATACCGTTATGCAAAATTATTATAATCAGACAGTTAATCAGTCGGATCGACAATGTTTGTCATTTACTACAATATAAATTAAATTGTAAGAATAAGAAAATATAACATAAAAAAACTATGAGCATTAATTGAACCAAACTAGTAAATAGTGTCCTACCAGAGGTATACTAATTTAAATTAGCGTCGGTAAGCTATGCTTGCACCTAAACACTTCCAAAAATATTTAAATCAATACAACGCAGAAAGAAATAAACACGCAATCTAATACAACGCTGAAGATACTAATAACACGCCAATAACATTATGTAGAAAAATCACAAGTGTTTGTGTACATGTGTACAATATAAACTTAAACTAGACTTATTTCATTTGGAATTCGCCGATATCACCTCCGGTCTTCTGAACGTAGGCTGCTAGGCGCCTTGGGACCCATAAACTCTCAGTGGTAAAAAAAAACACAATCAATCGGACTGACGGGTAGCTACTTGGTTAGCTACTTAATCTCGCTCCAAATAAAAAACTCTAAAAGAGAACATGCTCTAAGTAGGCACTCTTCTACTGCAATTTTAGGCAGCTTCCTCTTTTAGAACACTCTCCACACAAAGAGTATTCAAAAATAATAATAAGACCCCCATAGAAATTTAGCCGCTCTTGACAATTGAATACTAGTTCATGATATCGAGGACGGTATCATGAACTAGTATTCAATACCCTTGAGTTCCCCTTAATATTACTTCTTGTAAAAGTAATGAATATAATAAAGTTATGCTATGCCTGCTCCGGGTCCAAGTTATCTTATGTTCGATAATATTGCATGATATAATAAGTGTATAAATTAGTAAACTTGAACAAGGTTCAACCTACCTCCTCTTTGGAGGGTGTACCAAGAAAGAGAACGAGGTCAAGTCAAGATCGTCCACCTCGAACGCCAAGTTCAATGTTAAAGGGCCAGAAAAAAATCGACCATAAGGCCAGCTTTATATTGTCCTACGACAACAGGTAAGATGCAACAAGATGGTTGCCACCAAATTTATTAACACCTTCAATATGCAATAAAACGTACCTAAAGCTGTATGATATTATGTATGGCTGGCAGGACAAAGAAAACCGACAATAAAACCATTATCCACAATAGCCAAACAAACAGAAACCACTTCGTTCCTGCCCGCGGCCATTTTAAACTCCTGACATCAAAAATGCTAATCGCATTAATCCGTGGCGCAATAGTTCAGGCCTAAAAGCACCTTTAGCCAATAGCCTGCGTCTCTGTTGGAACCAGCTGCGAAACAACCGGGCGACGTTGCCAAATTTTGGGAACACAACGCAACCACTAAAGCATCTTGCCTGCGTACATCACGCGAAAGCGAAAGACAGTCGTTTAACATCAAACTGATGGTAGCATATCAATAAATTATGTTGTTTCTTGTTGGCTTGGTCCGCAAACACATAAAAATCGCACGAGGATCGCTAGAGAAACATGTACATAGGCAACCAACAGCTATTGTCAAAGTTAGCGGTCTCATCTCATATGAAAGCTATCCTATCAGAAATAAATATTGACTGAATTTTTAACCTTTTCTATTAAATATTGAAACAAATCCAGGAAAATAACTGACAAACTCCTAAACCAATTTTCTGACATCCATGAGACTGTTTTAATGTAAATTATCATCGAGAAGGTGATTATTCGGAAAGGTAAGAGAATTATTGAATGTTTTGAAATGCACTGCGATAAATGCCTATAACGTTGAAGGTTTCCCATGGCCAGACTACAGTACGCTTTATTGATTGATTATGTGCTAAGCCAGTGAAAATGTTCATGAAGCCCGGTTGATCCTATGAAACAACCCGAGAAAATCAAGTTACGTATATGACTACAGAACTCTCAATCTTCCCTGTTACTGTTACTGATCCTTTACTTTTTCTCTAGAGAGTTTATTGATATTAAAATTTTGACCCTCCTAACTATTTTTTGCATTTCTTACACTCTCTCTATACGCATTTCGAACTTTACGTTTTTTTAGACGTTTTACAAGAAGCAAAATTGCCTTGCTTCCAATAATCTTGTTGCGCGTAAAACCCTTTTAAATGTGTTAGCAAGATATAATGAATAAAATGGTACCTACCCTTAAGGATGCGGCCAGCGCAACATGTGTGCTCCAACTTGCTCGTCGGCGTGGGAGTGGGTCAATTACTTACTTTTGACCAGGGCGCCACCAGTTTGAAATAACCAAATCTGCAGACCCAAACTAGAAGATCTTAAGAATCCATAAGGGCGATCCAAAATGGACGACTATCAGCTACACAAGGGCGATTTAAAATCCAGACGACTATTAACTACACTTCTTTGGTTGAGGTATTTCAGAGCAAATAAAAGACGGTAACGTTCGTGCAGGTTTAAATTTATTGGCGTTCGTTATGTTTGACGTTAACGTATTGTCATATCTCTTTCAATAATCAAAATAATATAAATATAAAACTGGTAAAAGAGCCCAATTGGAAACAAGTAATAATCTATATGCTCAACAATATATAGACAGTAATTTGAATTAAAATTGCGTTATAATAGAAGTGAATTAGATAAAGAATGATCGAACAATTATTAGGCACGCTTTAGCTATAACGGAAGTAACAATAAAATACCGAATGAATCCCGAACACCGCATAACCCACGGCACCATATAAAGGGAGATTACATTGTTTTATAAACAGCTAATGCCACCCTAGCTTATTATTTCTTCAGGAACAATCAATAATCTCATTTTCTATAAATCACCAACCAAACCAACTTTTAAAATCAACTTTTTAAACCAACTGCAAATCTCAAGTATCAGGAGTGCAGAAGCTAGCCACACATCACAGTGGCAAAAGCGACCTGCTAATCACGGCCCGCTCACCGCGTACGGACACGGGGGCGGGGCCTGACAAGGGACTTCTGCGTAGTATAAATACGCTCCTCCCAGTCTTCATTACTATTTTATCTATGATTGCTCATTCGATTTCATGCCACGGAAGCGTCCATGTCTCCGCAGCCGGACCGCGGGACTCGACCCGTCTACTCTGATGCTATTACAATCGTACTTGAACAGACATTAGTCTCTACTTTTTATTAGTTACCTTGTGTTGTTCTATATGTTGTACATATTGTATATATATTTTAACCTAGCATAACATTCTGACGCCCTGCTCAGAGGGAGCATTTCAAACAGGGTTTTTTGTAAATTTTCCCTGTGTAAATCACCTTATTACTTTAGGCATGCAAATAGCATAGATATGTAGTTTATAACTATTGTTAATTATGAATCAATTTTTTGATGATGATGGTTACGAAAGATCTAACCAAGTTCAACAAATTAATCAATAATCACCATATACATAAGGCATCTATCGTCTCATCATACTAGTAATTAAAAGTTATCCGTCTAATAGTAGCTACTAAACTTCGTGCGCGTTTACCATGGTAGACGACTCGCAGTTGTACATAAATAAACCTTACTGATTTAGATCATTAAATACCGTTATGTAAAATTATTATAACTGGATAGTCAAAAAATTAGTACGACAATGTTGATCATTTAAGACAATATAAATCAAATTATAAGAATAAGAAATATAATATAACAAAACACTATGAACATTAGCAAATACAGCAGTTAATTAGATTCACATTGGTAAGCTGTGCTTACACCGAAACAGTTCCGAAAATAGTTATATCAATACCACACAGAACACTAAAACACGCGATATGTTACAACGCTGGAAAATTCTAAAACACGCAATCTAATACAGGCTGAAAAATATTAATAACACGCTGAAGATTATCAATAACCTAAACTTATCTTTACTGGTCTTCGCCGATATCACCTACGGCCTTCTGCACATGGACTACTGCTATGCACATTGGGACTCATAAACCCTCAGTGGCATTTGAGGTAATGCTATACCTCTGTGGCTAAAGTCGGTACCAACAAAACATAACCAACTGTACTGCCTGGTAGCTACTTGGTTAGCTACTTAGTCTCTCTTCAAGCAAAGCTCGCTCCAAACAAAAATAGCCTCCATATACACAACTCCAAGCAAAAGTAGCTCCGTCCAAAAAAATAGCTCCCAGGAAAACTGGCTCCCGGTAAAACTGGCTCCCCGAAAAAATCCTGAAAGAGAACAAGCGCTAAGTATTCCTACTGAAATTCCAGGCAGCTCCTCTTTCAGATTACTCTCCACTCAAAGAGTATTTAAAAATAATAATGAGAGTCGTCTTGCCAAAATGCGAAGGTCATAATAAAACCAATATCATATCACCCTACAGGTGTAAAATACTAAGAAAACTGACCAATAATATAACCACTGTTTGCTCTTTTAAGAGTTCAGACCCCCAGGCAAGAACAAAGCTTGTTCATTTATGTCATTAATATTAAATCTAAATTTACTAAGCTTACGTAGGGCTTTACAAGTTCTCGTAAGCCAAAATTCAAAGTAGAAAAGAAATTTATCAAAGATTATATAAAACTTTATACAACATTATACCCTATTATACAATACGGGTGCCCATAAAGACAAAGAATCAGCTATGGGTGCTCGACTGCAATTTCATACCGGAAACGGTATCATGAACTATTATTCAATACGCTTGTTTTCCCCAGAATGTTACTTCTTGTAAAAATAATGAGTATAAATAAGGCCCTGTTCTAGGCCCAAATTATCTTTTGTTTGACGATATTGCATGTTATACGTGCAAAAATTAATAAATTTTCAAAAGTAACACTCTCTAGATAGCCGTATTGTGCAGTATTTCAATCCCCTCTGAGACCCGTTAGAAAACTATAAGGCAGTAACTTACACTCTGATAAAATAAATCCCCCCTGTACAGAAAATAAATGCGTATGTCCAAATATAAGATATGTATATTTATTCACCTAACTACGTAGGGTTTTTCGATGGTAATGACAAAATGGAACCAACGCTCTCTTCTACAGACATTCCTTGAGGAAGGAAACGGCGTACTTTGTTCCAGAATCCGCTGCACGTGGCAAGTTACCAACAGAAATCTTGACCAGGCAATATCCATCCAATCCACAGCCAAGCAATTTACTACAGCAACTCAGCAACTACGCCACTTTTAACCCGAAATAAGTATAATCCCCCTTAGGGTGAATTAAAAATTCTTAAACTTTTTATCAGTCATACGCACTACCTCCTTGAAAGGTTTACCAAAAAGAGAGGACGACATCAGGTCAAAATCGGCCACCTAGATCGTGTAATTCAATGTTAGACAGAAAAAACTCGACCGACATGCCCGCTTTACACTGTCCTGCATCCTATGCAAAATACTACCAGCCGGTTGTCGCCAAATTTACTAACATCTGCAATATGCAATGAAACGTACCTAAGGCTGTATGATATTATGCATTGCTGGTAGGTCAAAGAAATCCAACGATAAATCCACCATTGACAATGACCAAACAACCAACAACTAAATCATTCCGAACGGCGGCCATTAAAACTCCTGACATCAAATCTGTTCAACGCATAAATTTACGATAAATCAGACCTAAAGGTACCTTAAGCTAGAGCCGGTTTTCTTGCTGAAACATTTGCGAAGCAATTCGACCGACGTTGCCAAGTTAGGGATTACACGCATTTACTAACACGTCCGGACTGCGTATTTTTTAAAGCGAAAGCGAAAAACAGTCGTTTAACAACAAACTAAGGGTAGCATATCAATTAATTATGTATTTTCTTGTTGGCTTGAACCGTAACCGCGTCAAAAATCGCATGAAGAATGCTCAGCGAACATAACATCTGGCAACGTTCCAAGAATATCCCTTGTATTTATTACATTCGTCCATAGGCAACCAACAATTCCCTCGTGACTCTATCACGATGTATTATTATTGTTTGAAGGTTATATCAAAAATAAACATTGATTGAATTTAAATTTTCCCTATTAAATATTGAAATAAACCCAGGAAAAATAACCGAGAAATTCCAAAACCAATGTTTCTGACATTCATGAGACCGTTTTTAATGTATATTATCGCCGAAAAGGAAACTATTCGCAAGGTAAGAGATTTAATTGAACGTTTTGAACTGCACTGCTATACCGCCTATTACTTGAATGTTTTTCTCGATAGCAAGCGGCAGAATACGGTACGATCTATTGAATGATTATATGCTAAGCCAGTGATGTCAAACAGAGAAAATCAAATTACGTATACAACTATCGTGCTTTCAATTTATTCCTCTAACAGCTCGATAAAAGGCAGGATCCAAACGAGTAAGTAGTCTCGTAGTCTAGTAATAGACCTAGGATTAAAGGTGTAATAACTGACTTTATTTGACCTCTATCTGTTACATATTTTCATGCTAAATTAACATGTAACAATCTCTTAAGTCATGGAATGTGTAGTAAATTAGCAACTATTCAAGTACCTCGAGAAAAAACAGAATAATTAGCGTTAACCAATACGGCTTCCGCAAACAGAGATCGACAGGAGATATATTTACCTATATCACACATATATGGAGTAGGGCAATTGAGAACTACGAAGAATCTCGAGCGATTGCGTTAGATATTTCAAAGGCATTCGACAGAGTTTGGCATGATGAATAAGCTGCCGTCCTTCGGATTTCCAGCGGCTCTCTGCAGCTGGCTTGGCAGCTTCCTTAAGAACCGACCTCTGCACGTTGCAATTGATGGACACATCTCAGACTCAATCATCATAAATGCGGGAGTGCCTCAGGGCGCAATACTTTCACCAACTCTGATTCTCATCTATATCAATGACCTGCTAACCGCAACCAATAATCCTTTTTACAGTTTTGCAGATGACAGAACCCTTGTCTCCCGATTTAGATCAGAAAAACCTTTACGAGCGACTGATACTTATCAGTGCAGACAGGAGCAGATTACAGCAATTAATCAAGATCTGGAGAAAGTTCGAACCTGGGGCGACAGGAATTTGGTCCAATTTAATGGTGCAAAAACCCAAGCAGCCACGTTTTTCAAGAAAGCTAATACGGCGTGCCCTGACATCATTATGGCAGGATCTTCGTCAATTGGACTGCTGGGTGTCTTGGTCAACAGCAATATGTCCTGGTATGACCACGTTGCTAACATCGCAAAATCAGCCTCGTAGAAGCTTGGTGCGCTATGTTTCAGATTCGATCTTGGTCGATTTTCTAAACAAACAGGATAAATATTACCTTAATGTCCACCTATAAGCTACTATGTACACTATGTTCACAGTTGACGAGAAACGTTCAATGTTCAGCAGTTTATTTTCCAATATTGGGGAAAGTCACTTTAAACAACACTTGCTAAGCCTCTTGCTAGCTTTTATATAAACTGTGGTTCAATTTCTTGCAAATAAGAATGACTTGAATGTAGTAGTTTGATATGGTATGCAGTTATTGCATAATAGCATGATGACATGGATGCCTTGTGAAATGCGGTTTTTTGGTACACGCATAAATGATTATAAAACACGCTATGCAGGTCGTGTAGGTAAGCTGAAATCCGCCGAAATGTTGAGAACCCATGGACAAGACCAATGGGAACGCTAGGACAGCGATGGTACCGCGTTTGAGATGTTGAGAGAATTATTGTAAACGTGTGAGTTTACTTGAGATTCGAGACAAGACTCGATTGAGAACCCATGGACAAGACCAATGGGAACGCTAGTACAGCGATGGTACCGCGTTTGAGATAATGTGAATGTAAACGTGTGAGTTTACTTACTTGAGATTCGAGACAAGACTCGATTATTATTGAGAACCCACCCTAATAGCACATAATATTAAAAAAATGTTTCATTAATATTTATATCTTAATTAAATATTTGCTAGTTACAACTAATATTTTAAAAAATTGTTTTCAAATATTTGTTAGCCATTATAATATAATATTAAATCAACACTTATTTTAATATTACTTGTCAAATATTTTTTTGATAATAAATTAACGTATCGATTCTAATATTAATAACCGAATATTTATTTCACACTAATAAAATATGTATATATATATTCCAACCTCCAAAACTTTTTACTCTTAACAGAAACAAACCACGAAGAGACAGTTAAGTAAAATAGAAAATTTGTTCTATTCATGCCATCTCTTTTACTTAATGCATTTCCGTATAGCTCTCTCTTTATCTAGCATCACCAAAGGTGATGTGGTTGTAGATGGAGCCAAAGTGGTGTCAACGCTGTTGCAAAAACAGAAGATATATCTTTGTCTAACTCATGGATTTCTGAGAGAAGCTGAACAGCTGAATTCTAGACGACAACGATAAGTATGACTATTCACAGTTCAATACGCTACACCATGTTTTTATTTTAGGCTGTTGTTAGTTTGGCTTGCTGGTGTTTTCTTCTATTTTTGTGATAATTTCACAAATTTTTGCTTGAAAGATATACTTTTACAATCATCTTGTGAATGAAACGTTAATTTGTGTACGGAATGGAGGAGTGGATCAGTGGGCTACTTAATAGAGACAACACAAACAGCATCATGACTGCTTGCATTGTTTGTGGATTAAGGGAAGATGAAGTTACAAAATGCACTATTTTCCTTCGTCCCTTATCCTGTAAAAGTTTGTGCATCATCAGACATCAAATATAATTTTGTATTTGTATAATGAACCGTGAACTGGGAATTGGTTCTAATGATTATTATTGATTTTTAATTTTAAGTAAGTACATAATGATAGGCATATTATCTTGAATTCACTTATTATTGTTTGTATTACATTCTGACTATTAATTTCAAGTGACTCATATGTATTAATAAATATACTTTTTATGAAATATGTATGCAATTAGATTAAATTTATTTTTAATATTAAGAAAATATTATTCAGAAATATTCGTTTAATCTTTATTTTATAATATCATACAAATAATTACTTAGCAATATTATATAAATATTTTAAAGGAATATGTATTTAATATTATTATCTAATATTAATAATATATTTGTCAATCTGTCTCTCGTAATATAAAATAAATATTTCTTTTCAATATTATTAAATAAATATATTTGTGCTATCAGGGCATGGACAAGACCAATGGGAACTCTAGTACAGCGATGGTACCGCGTTTGAGAGAATGTGAATGTAAACGTGTGTGTTTACTTACTTGGGTTTCGAGACAAGACTCGATTACTTGTGGTTCGAGACAAGACTGGATTGTAGAACTCCCATGGACCAGACCAATGGGGACGCCAGTACAGCGATGGTACAGCGTCATACTGAGATTGAGGATAATGGCAGACAGGGTGCCGATAAATACCTTACTTGTAGGCTTGAGTCATCGTCGTGACTATGGCTGGATATCACAATGTCACTTGAGTAGAGATCTAGAGAGATTAGTGGGCTCAAAACATGAAACGGGAAAGCGCCCTTAGCCCGACTTACTGGGGTGAGAGTCGAGATGCTTCTTCATACTAGAACGTGATAACTAGATCAACTTGAAGGAGTTGTCACCGCCCTCACGGAAGTAGGAAGGAAATAGGAAGGGCGAATAATGTAAATACTGAGAAGTTATGTAAAACTTTACGTCAGCTATTGTCTAAATTATTCTTATGAATTTTAACACAAATCTGGTCGAAATACGTTAATTAGTTTTTATAAAATTCGATTGTTAAAGATCGGAAATTTAGGAGCTAACTTGATTACCTCCACTAAACGCTCGTAAAAGCTCAGTGATTGGCCGAATGTCCGAATGTGTTCCTGCATAGTGTAGCTGATACGGCCTTGGGGTTGAAATACATTGAGGTGATTGGTTTGCACGAATTATGCGGCTGGATGCAGGACTGCTTCTTTGGCGGGGTGCTGGTGCAGATAAGTAAACGTTGTTACAACAAATAACGCTAGGAATATCGCCAGGGTACAGCGGCTTTTTTGTAGAAAGCGCTGTGACTGGTCAGATGCCTTTCGAGGCCGCTTACTTTTAGCTTTCTAGACTGCCTGATGCAGTGGATAAACTTTGTAAACAAGAGATGGCGTTAGTAGTATTTCCATGAATTTTAATTTCCTTGGAATGCGAGGACAGTGGCGTGGAATGTTAAAATTGTACAAAATTAAATTGTTAGATTTGAAAGCGTGTTGAAATGGTTTTTGAACACGCTATTTTGCAACAAAAAACTACATACACCGCAGCAGCTATATACTCTTGCTCTACAAAGCGCAAATAAAGCCGTGCTTAGAGTATTGCTCACACATCTTGGGTGCCGCACCTAAGAACACTCTAATGCTGCTGGATTCCATTCAGAAGAGAGCTGTGCGTCTCGTCGGCGACCCGGAGTTGACCCGAGAACTGGATAGTCTGGAACACCGCAGACATGTAGCCGAGATTTCCCTGTTTTATAGATATTTTCACGGCAGATGTTCCCAGGATTTGGCCCGCATCATCCCGCCCCCAGCAGTGCGTGTCAGACAGTCACGTCAGACGGCTAGGGCGCACCCGTTCGTCGTACAACTGGAAACACCTAGAACGTCGCTTTAGGAGGACTCCTTTGTCTGGTGCACTTCATCACTGTGGAGCTCACTCCCAGGACATTTGTTTCCCCCTAATTCCTAATCAACATCTTCGCACACGCATCGCTCGTCATGTGCCATAGGGTCTCCCTTTACTGTGTGTGCCACTGCCGTAAAAAAAGTGACAGCATATTAGGTTTGATACTTTGACTTGACAGATGAGGATGTCACGATAAGTTCTTTTTCTACGATCGTGCTGAAAACTGCAATTTTCAGCACAATTACTAAGCAAATTACGCGGAAAAGTAGTTTTTGCACGATTTTACTTTGCACTACCATTTTTCCTTATTATAACAATTACCAGTAAATTGGTGCACGAAGAAAAATACCTCTTCCTTAAAAGAAAAATTGTTCATGGCTCACGTTGCACCTAACTCATGCGGAACGTGTCTTTTCCGCTCTTGATAGCCTCTCCGAGCAATTACCGTCGTGGGCGGACAAGTATCACTTTAATAATACATTTTATTAGATCTCTATAATCTTTTCTTATTGAACTATTTTTAGTACAATAATATATCGCCGCATTATAAACAACCAGGGAACAAAAAAACTACGAATTATTTAAAAATAATATATTTTGTCTGCTATATCGTCATTAATATCAAACAGTCTTATCACATGGCCAGCAGTCTAACTTTCGAACAAGATACCGTAAGTGCCGAAGGCGATGGCAACGTCGGTTTGTGCCCAGAACCTGTGGAATTCGAATTCGGGAATTTCTCCGCCGTCGAGGACCGCTTGGATCTTGGACCACTGTGTGTCATTTTTGAACCTGAAAATAATAAATAATAATGGTTGGTTTAAAATCAATATCTAATCCATCCATCTTAAGTTGGAGTTGGTTTAAGATGGGGATACTAGCCACTAATCAGCACAAAAATGTGAAACTTTTGTACATATGCCCATAACTTTTTATCAAATGCCCGTCCTGTTTGCGACTTACCATGAACGGATTCCAACGAAGGTTGCAGATGAGTCGATTACATCACCATATGGGTAGGTACCAGTCCATCCGGAGGGAACGTAGACCTTAAAAATTTTATTTCGTTAGCCACTCAATTAAAATTCAATGCGCAGTAGACCGCTGCACACGAAAGATTCCAACACTGTAAGTCTAGGTAGGGTATTGGCAGGAGCCTCCCCTAGCCCAACAGTTGCTAGGCAGACATAGAACTTTACATATATCTTAAATACTCGCTAAATTCACTTACGGGTTCTTCGAATCTTCCATATTGATCTGGAGTTTCGGGGATGGTGATTCCCTTGTCTGAAGCGTATTTGTATAGAGCGTCCAATAGACCTTGAGCGGCGGTCTTGGCCTCTTGGTCACCGGATGCGGCAGCGTAATAGGCGAGAGTTCTGGCGGTGGCGGAAGCAGTACCTGTAAACAAAATGCAAAATTTCATATACCGCAAATAGCGTTCCTTAAGCGAGTCTACGACTGGTAGAATTAATTGTTCTTTTCGATTAGACCCTGTACATTCGTCTGTATATACTGTATATTATACACCAGCAGACAAAAGTTTCATTATTTTTTATAAAAATTTTGGAAGCCCTACTATAACTTAATATTTTGATTTTAAATTGTTTTCGATATTTATTTAGACTCTTTTTTGTTTTATATTTATATATAATCAGTTTCAATTGTATTTTTATTTTATTTTTTAATTTATTTTTAGTTTGAACACGTAGACTACTGAATTCAATTATTTCAGTTTTTCTTTGCTGTTTTTTAATGTAAGCGCGTTGAATGTAATAATCATCTTGTGTTGTATTGTACAGAGTGACCATACAGTGCGTTTACCACAACAACGTCAGCTAAATATCGTGACATAGGCCATTTCATCTTCACCGGCAATTTGAGTGCCCCCGATCTTGGAGACAATGAGTCAACAAGATAAACGGTTGTACTGCTATCTTTGCGGTTTGGTCTGCACTGCGAAGGAGGATAAACACGTAATGTTCGGTTGTTTCTGCGATTTCTGTGCTCGACCAGTCTATAAGAACTGCTCTGGTGTGAATACCGCAACTAAACTCAGAGCTGTTTTGCTTCAAAATAGGGCAAGCATCTTGTGATGCCCTGAATGTAAGATAACCAATCTAAACCAACTTAAGATTGGCAAGTCAGATTTAAGCTCTAAACTACATAATCAGACAAACTCCGCATCATCTCTCTCCCCTTAAAAACTGCTAATGGAAGTTGACGACAAAAACGATATCCTGAAAAATAATAACGAGCTTTTGTCTAAAATGGTGGCTTGTCTAGAGAAAGACATGCAAAAGCAAGTCAACCATGAAACTAATCCAGACAAATCAAAACAGCCTTACTCCCGATGCAAAACCAAACCTTCAGGAGCTCCTAAGGGAATACTCCTGCCGAGAAAATAGGAAGAAGAAGTTTATCCTCTTCAATTGTGATGAAAACGTTCAAGATATCAGGGGTTTAGCCATGGACGTTCTAGGGCAATGCTTTCCTGATCTTAGTATTCCCATAGATTAACTAGATGCCTACCGCCTAGGTACGGTAACCGAGAGATTAACTAGATGCCTACCGCCTAGGTACGGTAACCGAGGGCAAATGCAGACCAATTAGGGTTGTGTGTGGAACAATTCATTCAGCCTCGACTAAAAGACTTAAATCTAACCAAAATTTTATCCACCTATCAGTCATCGACAAGACCCCTCGGCAACTTGATGCCAGGAGGATTCTGAAGGAGAGAATGGATGCGGGTGAGACCAATCTCAGGCTTTTCTATCGTGACGGTGCTCCAAGGATCATTTCCTTTAGCGACCAAGATTTAAACTAATAACGTCCAACGGGAGTACAACCATTCTATACCAAAATGTTCGCGGTCTTAATACCAAGACACATAATTTCTACAGGAGTGTCTCTACAGCGACATGTAGTGGCCATGTCCGAAACATGGATGCAGGATGGGGTGCATAATGCCGAACTGTTCGACGATGAATACCAAGTCCACCGCAAGAATAGGAACCTTGAGGCTCTGCGTGTGAAAAAGGGCGGCGGGGTGCTCCTGGCTGTCCGGCGTGACATCCCATCCACCAGAATCGACTTTAAACAGCTCGAGCTGGATATTCCTAGTGTGGATATTCTTGGTTGTAAGTTAACCATTAACTCTCAGATTATGTTTATTTTTGCAATTTACATGCAACCAAACTCTCCCGTGGTCCACTATCGAACACTATATGATTATTTATCTACTCTTAGCCCTATTCATAACAATAGGATGTTGGGTGACTTTAATTTGGACTATCAGGTATCCGACATAGGCTTATACTCCAAACTCACACTGTTAAAGGACTTCATGGCATATTTCGATTTAACTCAGTTTAATACCATTTCTAACTCTCACAACCATCTCCTTGACCTTATTATTGCCAACTTCCCCTACTATGTTAGAAGAGAAGTGATGCCTCTTGTACCTGAGGACACCCATCATCCCACTCTTGCCATCGCTGTCGAATGTTCTTCTCTAGGTCGCGATGGCAAGAATTTTCCTACGAACCCTCATAATGGAAACTACAATTTTCGTAAAGCCAATTTTCCCTTAATATATCACCTTATATCTGCGACCGATTGGGAATTTCTCGCTGCCTTTTCCGATGTTAACGGGGCTGTCTCAGCAATGTACGAGAAGATTTACGACCTAAAGTGTTCATTGCACAAACAAAGGACTCCATTATGAATGATCCAAAAAAATTCTGGAAATTTATTCGACAGAAGCAAAATAGTTCTCGTATTCCTGGTGAAATGTTTCTCGACGACGGACGCTGCCTTCGACTCTCCAAACGGCATTGCTGTCTACTTCAAAAGTGTCTATATTGATCCCTCTCCTACCAATGTCATGAACCTACTGATAGTGATAATGATAACCCACAAAACATAAACATTCTTGCCCTTGGCAATACAGACATCTTATCTGCTTTAAATGGTCTCAAAAATAAGGAAACTGCAGGGCCAGATGGCATTCTTCTGCGGGACTGCGCATCAGTGCTGATGAAACCTATGCTTATTATATTCAATCTTTCCATTTTCAGGGGTGTCTTTCCCGACCTATGGAATTGCGGTAAAATCTGCCCTATCTACAACAGTGGTAATAAGAGCCATATTGACAACTCTCGCCCAATATCCATTTTGTCAAACTTCTCGAAGGCCTTTGAGGTATGTGTTTCCAATAAACTGTTCCAAGTAAAGCATCTTATTTCTCCGAACCAACATGGTTTCTTTCCATCCAGATCGACTGTTACTAATTTAACTTTCTTTTTAAACACCGCCTATCATGCCATAAATAATAAGCAGCAACTGAACGTTGTGTACACAGACTTCTCAAAGGCTTTCGACAAGTTGAATCATAGCATCTTGAATCTTAAACTTCAAAGCATGGGATTTCATGACAGTCTGTTATGCCTCTTCGCCTCCTACTTGGGAGGTAGTCGAGTACAGTGGTTACAGGTCTGGGGTCTTCCTTGCATCTAGTGGTGCCTCTCAGGGTAGTGTCTTGGCACCGTTTTTGTTCTCATTGTTTATATATGACATATGCAATGACATGTCGAGCTATTCCCTCCTCTTTGCCGATGATATGAAGATTTTTCGTGCCGTCCAGGGACTTGATGATTGTCAGCTTCTGCAGCGGGATCTTGACCGACTGAATGTCTCGTGTGATCAAAATTGCCTTTCACTCAATGTTCAGAAGTGTAAGAAAATGACCATCGCCCTAATATATAACCCGCAGCATTACAACTACACCCTCTGTGACGCTTGACTCCCTGACTCGGAGGCTGTGCGAGATCTGGGGTCATTGTGGACAG